>JAQIXC010002137.1:0-11769 GCA_034697605.1 Metabelba pulverosa
GATAACTCAACACTACTTCACAGAAGTCATCGCCGAAGCGGTCGAACGAATCGCGCGATCGCCGACTCAATAGACACCGGAATTCGATTTGCAATTCGCGTATCATTTCTCTCAGATTTGCACTCATTTTCGGTGAAAACTAATAATCGAATCACAAATTAAATCAAAACTGAATTTGAGATCAATTGTTGAGTTTGTAGTCAATACTGAATTCGGTTTACGAATCAAAACAAAAAACACGTTTTTCGCTGAAAATCAAAACAAATGAAATGATTTGCAAAACATGAGACGTCACGTGACTTATGACATAATTGACGTAAATATATTGTTAGTGTTTGTCAATTGAATTATACTTTGTTTACATCAATGACGTCTTAACCGTTTCCGTCGCACAAACCGATTGTGTTTTGCATTTCATTTCTGACTCGTTTAAAACCGAAAAACGAGTTTTGGTTTCGATTTCTAATTTAACTATAAATTCAATAATTAATTTCAATTCAGTTTTTGTTTACGAAATCAATATTTAGTTTTGAATTAAGTTTTTATTTGATTTTGTGATTTCAGTGAATATTTGTGCGAAAGTAAGTGAATTAATGAGTGATTTGATAATTAAATGCAATATATTTAGTAAAATAGTTATAACCTTTTTTAAAACTTAACTATTTAATGTAAATTTGATACGACAAGCATGCTCATTTGTAAGACAAACAGCCATGAAACTGCAATTTCCAAGAACTCTAAATTTAAACAGAAATTTAATTGGCATTGTAAAAGCGACAAATAGTTAAATGTACATTATACAAGATATTGGGGATATTGAGGATTTAACTTACAATTCCGTTGTAAGCCTTTTTGTACTAATAATATATTAACATGTTAATTGCTAAAATTGCGCTAGAAAAAATATTAAGAATAAATAAATATTTATTATTAAACAAAATATTATAGAATTAGTTTTGCTTAAAGTAAATATGAATATAATCAATGCAACAATTGCTCTTGGTAATACAAGCGCATTTGAAATTACCACGAGCAAATATTTCATAGACGTGTTTGTGGTGATAGCCTACTTAATAACGGCCATTATTGCAATAGTAGGCAACGCATTTGTTTGCCGTGTTATTGCACAGAAGCAATCTCTACGCTCAACAACCTACTTGCTAATTTATAACATGGCAATTTCCGATATTTTGGCCGGCGTGTCAATTGCGTTGAAATTTGTACTGTGCATACCCCGAGTGATAGCCTTGGGCTGGTTCGCCGAGCGAATGTGCGGAACGTTAACTATCTTGCAAATTTTATCCTACTATGTCTCGGCCTACTCGATGACCGCCATCGCCTACGAACGCTACCGATTAATTTGCCATCCTCTTTCGAGCAAATTAAACCCGAAACATTTAATTATACCTACCTGGGTGATTGGGATCATATTTGTAGCGCTCATGTACTTCGGCATTTGGACGCCTGTATTCTTTACACCTGATCGTGTACGTAATTTAAATATTTTTAAAAATTATTGATGCTACTATATCTTTATTTAATTAGCTATTATTTAATTAAGTTATTGTAAAAATTTAGCTAATAATATTATTTTTTACAATACTTAATAGATATTGACATGCAGGTTTAATTAATAAAGTTAATTAACAATGTCGATTTATAAACAGATAGCTAATTATATATATTTTAATTTTATGCAAAAAATTTAAAACGAAATGATAATATTAATAACTTTATTTTGTTTAAAAAAATCTCTACAAACCAGTAATCTATCCATGTTAATAATAAATAATACTGTCATTCAAGTACAGTATATAATTAATAAATTTATACTTATCATATACCGTTTGTGCATTAATTATTTTCAAACCATAAATTAACAAAATTAAATAAAATTTAAATAAATTTTATGTCAATATTTGTCGAGGCATATTTAATTCTACTGTATTAAAAGATTTTGCATGTTAATATTGAATAATATATTGTGTTATTTACTATCTTAGAAAAACATTCAGTATAAAATTAATAGAATTATACAGTATCTGCCAAATTCTGTGCATTTAATTATTTCAAAACATTTAATTAACAAGTTATTAATTTAAGTTGCTAATAATTATCTAACACTAAAGTTTCAACAAAAATGAGCAGGGTATAGTTGGCTGCGCCGAGCTATTCCATTACTCGTTTCGGGCGACTGTGCAGAAGATTCGGGCGTCGTATCAGGTGTTCGCGCAATATCTCGTGCCGCTGCTGCTGACCGCCTACCTGTACGGCCGCGTCGGCTACACCGTATGGCTGCGCAAACAGGTGCGCACCGTATCCGAGACGAAGTCGTGCGAATTCAACAAGCAGAAACGCAAAATGATCAAGATGCTAATATTGATAACAGCGTTATTCGTGCTGTCGTTTACCCCGGTACGTATTTATAGACTGGTTTCTTACAATGCGCCGCCCAAAGTAGGCGTCCCGAAGCCGAAGGGATGTATTGTCAACAACTGGTCACTCATGCTGTACCTACTCGGCCACTGCAGTTGCGCTTTCAATCCGTTTATATACGTCTACTTTGTCGGTGAGTTTAAGAAAGAGGCCATTCGCTACTGGAATATGATTATGCCATGCTGCATTATCACCAAAAAGGTCGAGGATGATGTGCCCGAAGATAGCACTAATGTCTCCTCGGCTTAAACATACTTAATTTAATCAATTTTGTATTATAATACGTTATGATGTGTTAATTTTAATTAGTAAGTAAACCAAAACGGGTAGTATAATGTTATATTTTTATTTTATTACTTAGTTATGCATAATAATTTTTAATAATAAATTAATTGTGCAAACATATTTATTTTATAAATATTGGCTACAACTTTTGAATGTCAAATTTTTAAATATAAACATTCATTATTATATTGGTAAAAATAAAAAATAATCAATAATAATTTATTATAATAAAATACGAGTTACATCTCATTGATACAAAGTGTGTTTATTATTATTATTTAATCAATAAAATAATAATTGTGCTACACTAGTATTTCATATTATAGATAAATAATTGCATATTAAATTATACAGTAGAACTATTCGATCGTAAAACGTATTGGCACCAGCAAATTAGTTTAAGTTTGAGAATACTTCAATATCAAAAATATTTGGATAAACAAGACTAGTCTTAACACAGGACATAATCTTGTTCAATTTAATACCAATTGAGAATAGCAATTCTAATTTAATATTTGTAAAAAGTGTAGATTTTATTATAAAAATGTTTAAGATGTCAACGCGTATTTATTCTTACTTGGAAAAACACTTCTCATTTAAATTTATATATTAAGCAATAATAAGTCGTACATTTTTATAATGTCCTTATTATTAGTGAAACAATCATTAGAAATTTATTTTATTAATTAGCAATTTCTAAATTTCAATATAAATATTTTATTAATATGACTAATGATATTACTTTAATAAACTTGAGAATGCTACCGTATCTTGCCGTCACAAACTATATTGAGATAATAATTATTCTAATTATTAGAAAATATAAATATAAATTTATGCAATATGCCGAAGTAAATATTCATTTAAACATACAAGTAATATTAGTTAATAATTTGGTCGTATAAATTAAATTTTATTCTAAATAAACAAATTATTCTAATATTAATAATAATGGATTTTATTACCGTAGATAAATTACTGCCAAGATACATAATAATTACGTCTGCTGAAAACCAACTGTATAAAATAGGTTTGCACGTAAAATGCATAACATCACAGAATAAACGCAACTGGCTATGTTACCCTGTACTTATTGCGTTAATTTTTGTAAATTACGCGTTTAAATCATTGGTTTGTTTATGCAATACAAGTGCCGACAAACAGCTGAACGTAATTCTCGGCGACGCGACGTATTTGCTCGGAATGTCATACCATTTGCACGTATTTTTCATAATCGGCGCGATTATGGTTCTGGCGATACAATGCATATTTTACTATAACTACAAACATGCTACAAAACCCACATTTTTAGCATTGTTTCAAATGTTGGCGGGATTCATACCACCATGCCACATTAAATTATATAACAAAAGACTCATTTATAATTTGTGGAAACGTGCTAAAATTCTGTTTAAAATAACCAAATTTATTACATCAGTTACTTTTTTATATGGCTTGCTAATTTTATATCCCTATATAACCGGGTATGATTTTACAATCTTTATAATGTTTGGCATGCCTAATTTTATACATCTAACTCTATGTTCAAAATATGCCACAACTATTTCTTTTTGGCTACTATTATATTTTTATTTGCTTGGAATGTATTTGAAAGGTAAAATTAAGCTGGTTAATAATGATTTGAACACTTGTCGAAAGAGTGACAAGCTAAAACCTATTAAAATTGCGCAAATAATGCGCGCATTGAATGAGATATTTGCCGAAATTGAAGACTACAACGCCACCTATTGGTCAAAATATTTGTGCACACTGTCGTCCCTAATGAGTATAATATGTTTATTTTCAACATATGCTTGCTTGTTTGAGAATGTTAGTTCAATTAACAAGATGATTTTGCTATATGGAACACTGCTCGTCTTAACGCCGTTTGTTTTTACACTGTATATCGCTTCGTCTATCAGTTACGAAATTAAACTACTGTATAAATTATTCAACAGTTTAAATGCAAAATTTAGCAAAAATAGCAATCAATTAATATTTAATTCAAATTATTATATTCTACAAATAAAAGTATAATTTTACAAAATATTTAATATTTTAGTATGATAAGAGAATGCATTTTATTATATTTAGATGTGTTCATTTGTCGAACGCCTGGGTAAAATGCGCGTTGGCTTTTGGTGTTGGCAATTTTTCATCATAAATTATTTACGTTGTTACGAAGTATAATTTTTTATTTAAATATAGCATAAATTTTACAATATAACTAATATATATTATATACATACATAGATTGTCTCATTATTCGCATTATCCTTATTAAAGATAATTCAAATGTCTATTTAAGTATATTTATTATGTCGCATTTTATAACTTTATTGTAATTAGTAGTAATTACTTGATAAGTTAATTTCTATTCAATGCACAAATTATATTATTTGTTCGTAAATATTACTTGTTTTATTAAAAAATTTATACAAAAGTTATAAATAATAATAATATGTTAATAAAAATTATACTTTACATTCTTTTATTTAATAGATAAATAAAGATGGTAAATTATATAAATAATAATAATTTAATTAATTACAATTATTATGCATAAAGTTAATTACAAAATTTTAATCACCATATAAATTTATAATTTAAATAAATAATTATAATATTGCATGATACATATGTTAAAAACTTCGCCATTTCGGATATTTTTAATAATCATTAAATTGAGCTTAATATTTTACTGGTTTTTTGATGGGTCTACGATTCGGCACAAATCTACCAAGATCACTACTATCTTGGAGTTTTCTTGTCTCTTTGTCAGCAGAATCTAAATTAATTATTAGTATAATTTTGTTAAAATATATATTTAAAATGTTTATAATTTAATAATATTTTTAAATAAAAACAATTCTTTTGTCTAATATATAGATAATATTTGCTATTTTTAAAATTACAAGTTAACTTACATGTTCCCATTAGCGCAAATACAATCACAACGATAATTAACAAGAATAATTTAATAAAATGTAACATTTTTATATAAAACTTAATAAAAAATGTCTATAATTATAATATAATAATAAAACTAATATGTTATTTTTAAAATAAGAAAATGGAAATATAGTTTATTTAACTGGCACGTGTAAACATATGGTTTTTAGATATAAATATTAAATATTTATAATTATATATAAATATAATTAATATATTAATAATAATTTATGATAAACATAAAGTAAAAAGTTTTTACAACTTATTTATAAAGTTTATATATAATTTATATATACAACAATAATTAAGAGCATATTATATAACTAGTTATAACTAGTTAGTTATTTTTGTAAAACTTATATTTAGTTAAAAATATATTAAAATTAAAATAATATTAAAAATAAAGTTTAAATGAAGAGTTGATATAAAGAATTTCAATTTTTGTAAAAAAATACATGTTTAAAATATCTAATAAATTAAACAATATTGCATTTTTAATTTACTATGTAGTATAGTTTTGTTTTAGTTTTTTTTAATGTATAAATAGATGTTACAATTTTGTAACTGTATAATTTTATTAAACATTATAAATATAACGTTTAAATTTATATACACCTAATAATTTATAACTCTATACTCTAGTAGATATTGTATAGATTTTATTTACATTTATTTATATAGCACTGTATTTTTGACACATCACAGAAATCTTTTTATTTTAAAAATCTTTGATAATAAAAAACATAAATATTTAGTAAAATAATGTTTGTCTATTTTAAAACATTAACGTTTTATATCACTTTTATAGGACAATCATGCTCATTTGACAGGCAAACTGCCATGAAACATGTTATTTACAAGAAATCTAAATTTAATCAGAAATTTAGTTGACATTGTAAAAGCGACAAATTTTTATAAAGTTCAAATGTACAGTGCACTAGATATTGAGGATATTTAACTCACTATTCCGTTGTATAAACCTTTTTTGTGACAATAATATATTAACATGTTTATTGTTATAATAGCAAAAATAAATTGTTAAAATATTATTAAAAACAAATAGATATTTATAACCAAACAAAATATTTATTTAATTATAAATAATATTTTTGATTTTAATAAATATGAATATAACAAACGCGACAATTGCGCTTGGTAATTTAACAAGCAAATTTGAAATAACCACGACCAAATATTTCATAGACGTGTTTGTGGTTATATCATACACACTAACGGCTATTATCGCAATAGTGGGCAACGCATTTGTTTGCTATGTTATTGTACAGAAGCAATCTCTGCGCTCAACAACCTACTTGCTTATTTTCAACATGGCAATTTCCGATATTCTGGCCGGCGTGACGATTGCGTTGAAATTTGTACTGTGCATACCCAGGGTGTACCTGTTGGGCTGGTTCGCCGAGCGAATGTGCGGAACGTTAACTATCTTGCAAATTTTATCCTACTATGTCTCGGCCTACTCGATGACCGCCATCGCCTACGACCGCTACCGACTAATTTGCCATCCTCTTTCGAATAAATTAAATCCGAAATATCTTATCATACCTACCTGGGTGCTCGGCATCATATTTGTAGCGCCCATGTACTTTGGCATTTGGACTCCGGTATTCTTTACACCTGATCGTGTAAGTAATATAGTTTAAAATTGTTAATGCTACTAAAGTTTTATTTATAATAATTTATACAATAATTTAAGTTTTTACAAACCTGATCAGTTAATAGATTTTAACATGCAAGTTTAAATAAAACTTATTAACAATATAAATTTGTAAACAAATAACCAGTCATCTCATATAAATGTTATGATTTTATGCAGTTAATGTAAAATGTTATAACAAAATTATTAATTGTGTAGTGTTTAAATAAAGTGTTGCTGATCTAAACGCGTGTTTCTATAGAAATAATAAGTTACAATTTTATTACTATGTACATTATAAAACTAGTCAATGGCTATCATATAATGCTTATTAGCATTTAATTTAAAATGTAACTAATTAAAAATAAACTTTACCAAATATGCGCAGGGTATAATTGGCTGCGCCGAGCTATTCCTGTGGTACTCATTCCGGCCAACTCTGCAAAAAATCCGGTCGGCGTACGAGGCGACCGCGCAGTACGTCCTACCGCTGCTGCTGACCGCCTACCTGTACGGCCGCGTCGGCTACACCGTATGGCTGCGCAAACAGGTGCGCACCGTCTCCGCGACGAAGTCGTGCGAATTCAACAAGCAGAAACGCAAAACTATCAAGATGCTAATTCTGGTTACGGTGCTATTTGCGCTCTCGTTCACGCCCGTCCGCATCTATCGGGTTGTTTCCTACAACGCGCCGCCGAAAGTCGGCGTTCCGAAGCCGAAGGGCTGTTTCGTGAACAACGTGTCGCTCATGCTGTACCTACTCGGCCACTGCAGTTGCGCTTTCAATCCGTTTATATACGTCTACTTTGTCGGCGAGTTTAAGAAAGAGGCCATTCGCTACTGGAATATGATTATGCCATGCTGCATTATCACCAGAAAGGTCGAGGATGAAGAGTCCGAAGCTAGCACTAATGTTTCCTCGGCTTAAACATGCTTATTCAGAAATATTTTGTATTGATTGATTTTGTTTGAATAAGTTAGTAATTTTATAAAAGTGACATTTTTGTTTGATTTATTATTTAGATTATATTTATTTTATTACTTTGTATTATTTAATATAACAATTTGTGTTTGCATTATAATAATCTGAGTAAATAAATAAATAATTATTTATTAAAATAACTGCATAAAAATATTTTTATTATTTTATGTAACAAAATATACAATTATACTATGTAATTAATAATAGTTTAAAAAATACAATAAAAATTATTCTTATTTATAATTAATTAGTACTATTTGTATAAAATAAGCACTTTTAACAATAAATTATTATATGCTATATATTATAAATATATATATATAATTAAAAATCAATTGAGATAAACAAACGACTTAATTGAAATATATAGCTGCAATGTTCTAATTAAACAGGATAAAGATTTTTGCTCTAAACAAAAACAATTCTTAGTAAAACGGACGCCTATTTAATGCTTAAGTAATAATTTAGTTTAAACATACCGATGAAACATAAATTCAAAATAAATTCAAATAAAATCAAATTTTACACTTAAATTACTGATGTAAAATATTTTATATTATAAGACAGCGTATATAAATTATAATGTTATAAAATAATAAAAGAATATTTTTATTAAATAGATTTACACATTTTGCATTAATTAAAGGAGAGTTAATTATATGCAATATGATAATAAACATATGGATTTTAGTAACATAATTACTTTTTTACTTATGGATAGAATTTTTATAGTTCAAAACATTTTATGCATAATTATTTTTACCGAATAACAATTATAAAATTGTTTTTAGATACAATATTTATACTTTATATTTCTATTTATTCCAATAACAATGTAGTGTGCATTATTTTATTAACATAGAGTTATAGAATTAATTAATTAATGACTGTCATTAAATAAAATAAATTTAATTAAAAAAAACTTACATAACAATAAATAAATTATAACTTGATAATCTATTAAATGCATAAAATATTTATTTTACAAAATTATGTTTGTTAAAATAATTATTTAATTGCAATTAATATAATTTATTTTTAAAGTTGATTATTTAGAAAATTAAAATATTTATTTAATATTACAGAAATATAATTTAAAAAATGATAAATATAGTATATTGTGTATTATTAACCAATATGAGCTCGGTGATATATTTTGGCAACGGTATGGCCAGCGACACAATTGAAGTACAGCCGGTCTCCGATCAATTTTACATGCAATACTCGCAATATGTTGACAAAAATGCATCTATTCTTTACTATGAATACTGCGGAATATATTTAAGTATACTGCAAGAATTTTCTAGATTAGCAAATGTTCGGTAAGTAATTACTAATTGATAAAGGTAGTAATTGAAGGTTTTGTAAGCTGTTATATAAAAAAAAGTTTATATTGTTCATATATAATAATATAACTATTAAATTGTAACTATTTATTTTAATTACTTAACTAATATTTATGTATATTAAATTTAGAATAAGAATAATGCCAGAAGTGTATGATCTATCCAAGAAAATACTTGATAACACAATGTCTGACCAACTAGCTAGTTTTTCTCATTTAATTATGTGCGGCTTTGATTCAACTGTATATATGCATAAAATTGCAGCCCTCAACAATTTTGTCGGATATGAACTTATTAAATTAACCAAACACTTTACATTTGAAGAGTTAGCAAAAATATTAGCTGCAACGCAATTAAGTAAGTTATACTGAATATTTATTTTATTATAATTAAAAAAAATTTTAAATGTTGCTATTTGCGGTTATTCTTAATGTATAATAAAATGAATTTTTATAATTTATTTTAAACATTTGTAATTCTTACATTCCTATTTTTACACTTTTAATTAAAATAAAATATTTAAAAAATAGTAAGAATTTATTATATTTTACATTAAAAGTTTCAAAATATTGCAAGAAAACAATTATAAATTTTAACATAAATTATAAAAGTTGTAAATTATAAATTGTAAAATTAGTTACTAGTAGGCGCAAAATTTAACAACATTAAAAATTTTAATTGCTATTTATAATGCGCTGAATAAATTGTCATTTACATTTTAAATATAAAAACAAAATTGTACTAGATTCAAAATCTTTTCTAAACTCAATGCTATGTTTCGAAATTGAAAACTATTACGCAATAATCGCATCGATTATTACCCTGTCGTTAGTCTTGTATAGCAATCGAAACGCATTTAAGTCATACTTTCAAACGGTTTGGGAATTAACGGCAATTCTATTCTCCGATCACATGACAATCGAAATCAATACGACATTCGATAGACTGTTAACTAGTATTTGGTTCCTGAGTTGTACTGTACTATTGGCCGCATTTTCCGGTCTATTCCGCGAACAGTTGATGCGATTCCAGACAATCGATAAAATCGATTCATTCGATGACTTGCGACTCAAACCGCAATGGAATCGATCGAAAGTGTATGCAATCGAAGAAAATTCGTTCTACACGTATATCATGACGAATCGATATCGGCAAGATGCAATTTATTGGGATACGTGTCACCGTCTGTATTGGCTACACCGCTGGACACTCAACTCAATTAGCGATAGTTTCGATTTTCGCAAAATACTTACAGGCGAAGCCGTTTTTGTCGAACGCTCAGCCGTTTTGCATTCGATGAAACGGAATTTGATTGTATTGGGCGCTCAAGAAGATCGTGATTTTCATATATCTCGCGACGCGCTTCTGACATCGCCTATGTTTATGCTTGCTAATTTAGCCAGGCTAAATCGAAAAGTTCTAAATATTTTTAACAATGTGTGAGTATACAATTTTTAAAAATTAATATATCGTATATAGCTATATTATATAGATATTAGACATTTATATTTATATTTACATGTAATAAAAATTACATTTTATTTTCAATGTGTCATTTGAGCATAATAGACGTTGCACATTTTGTTTGCACATGTACTATACTGTGTATAATGCACATTTGATGTTTATTATCTGGCATATATTGATATGTACTGTGCAATATATGCTAAATAAAATATATTAACTTTAATAGATTTTGTGGCACAGTAATCTTCTACAAGTTTTATTATGTTTCCTTATGTTTTATGTAATGTTAAAATATTAACTATCTATTTAATGATAGTTTAACGCAATTCTGCGAATCGGGAATATTCGACGAATTAATGCGAAAAGTTTTGAAATATACGAATATCGAGAGTATAGCGGATTCGGAAAGCTATGCGTACGTCGATATCAGTTTGAATCAAACAAAACAAATGTTTCTGTTTTATTTAATATTTATTCATTTAATCATTGTACTATGTATATTTGAGATTATTTATTAATTTATTACAAAAATTTAAGTTGGATAATATTTTAACATGTTATAATTAAAGCTGCCAGATGTCCAGTTTTGGACTGGATTGTCCATTTTTAGCGTGACTGGGACATTGTCCAGTTTGCAGTCAAAACTG
>JAQIXC010002138.1:0-11768 GCA_034697605.1 Metabelba pulverosa
AAAAGAGTCGGATTTTCGTGTTATTCGTTGTTTACTATTAATTACTTTCGATGCTATGAAGTGAGTTAACTCTAAATCTAGTTATACTAATAATTAAATTATTATAATTAATTTCATTTAATAGATTATCTTGTTTTTTGCATTGCTATTTTTAAAGATTATTGATTTATCCAGTAGTTAAATGTCATGTATATATTATACCAAACATGATTCAAAACTATAATGTTTAATAAATAGCGATATATACATAAATTAATAATATTTACAAATTGCTTATTTATGCTTTGGTTATTTAGAACATAAATTATATAGTTTAAACAAAATTTAATTTAATTAATAAACAATTTGTGCAGGAGATATCAAGATTATGTAATAATAATTATAATATGTTACTTATTTAATTTTAAAATTATACATTTTGTATTTATTTAAAAGTAAATTAGATAGAATAATATGTTAAATTTATTCCATGCGTAAATTAAATTATTTTTATATTATCAAATTAGTAAGATCATTAAGTTTAATTATAGTTTTGATTGCAATTTGTAGATCAATAATAAAAATATTTGTTTTATTTATACATGTTATTATAAATTGTGTATTAATAATCAACATGCTAAGGAATCTATTATCATTAATTATATTTATTTACATTTTACAATTACAATCTTATCAATAATTATTAATATAATTTCTAAAATGCTTTTATAAAACCAATTAGTATCTAATATGCTTTTATAACATTCATAATTACATGTTACAAACCATATATTTTTGTTATGCTCAATATATATAATAATTATATTTAAACTATCAAATGTCATGTTATTGATATACAAAAATATATTATTAGCAAGACTTACTAGCAATGTTAACAAGAGATATTTTTATAATTATTAAATTGTTATAGAAAAACTAACTTATACTGTTGTACTGTTGTTACTTATACTTATAATTAAGCTGTAAAAATATTTATCTTGTTGAATAAGTGTTAAATTTTTATTTGTTAAAATTTTGTAAATTTATATAAATTTCTAAAACTTGAGGTACAGAAATTCTAACAATCTTAAATTAAATTTATTTGTAATTTATCATATTAGAAACTATTGTAAAACTTTAATGTTATTTTTACTAAATTAGAAAAACACATTATGCGAGAAAACAGTCATTATAAGTAAATTATTACAAATATTGTTATTGATATTAAGGTTAATTGCATTTTTGTTTACAACAAGTATAATATATTTGATTTGTTTGATTTAATAAATGATTTGTATTTTATTATATAGTATGCCGATAAGTAGGTTATATTATTTATAAAAAATATGTCATTATATTCATTAATAAATATAATTAATAGCAATTAAGTTATTAATAAAAATAATATTTATTCAGTTGTACTGTTATTAATATCTAGTTTGTTATAAAATAATAGTAATAATGTGTAGCAATCTATACAACAGAGTATTACCGAAACATCTGGTCATACCTTCGGCGGCGACTGAGTTGTATCGAATCGGTTTGTGTCTGAATAACCGCATAAATGGCAGACATTTCATACATAAACCGATTCTCATATTGTTTGTGGCTCTATTATCTTTAGCAAGATCAATTATAGTCCTATCTACTAAATCTGATAAATCATATATGCTTGTTGTTATGGCTGATTATTTACATCATTTTGGCATAAAATATCATCAATACACTTGTTTTTTATTAGTTAGTATAATAATTATTTATTCACAACTCGTTTATTATTATAACTATCAATATATGAATGGCATTAAACCGACATTTCTCGCAGTGTTTAGAGTGACGTCGGGCTCAGAGATAAACAGTTTATTTTAAAATTTTTGAATAAAAGTAAAACATTGCTTAAAATTGCACAGTGGAAAAATGAGAAAGTCTTACCGATTGTAATTTTATTAGTATCAATATTTCCAATTATATTCTATGTAAATATTTATGAAATAATTATGTTTGTATTTCCAAACTTTATTTTATTTTTCCTATTTGCCTGTTATGCCTGAAACATAATAGACTATCAACTTATATATTTGTATTTATTATGTTGTTATTTAAAATTTAAAATTAAAACTACTAATAAGTTACTAAATAAATCAAAATTAAATATGAAATTAATTCTATCATTAGATTTGATATACGTTAAGGTCAATGAATATAACTGTAGTTTTTGGTCAAAAATTTTATTAATGTTTTGGTCAATATTTGGCGCAATTATAGTAATATTTTTATACGCAGTCATTTTCAAACCGCTTTCAATTACGTTTAAAATTGCATTTATTTATTGCATTTCGTTAATGTCATTGATATTCCTATTCGTGATATTCACCGTCTCTTCAGTCAACGCCGAAGCGAACAAATCGTATAAACTATTCAATCGATTGTTTGCCAAAAGATCTCAAACCCGGAAACGCAAACCATTTGTGTTTTTGCATTTTAGTTTAAAGGTTAAGTAATTAATATAAATTATTAATTATGAGAAATTTGCAATTTTATCAAAGAAAATTAATCATTATGTATTGTAATTTAATTAATTACAGTTGCAAACCCTTATCGAAAGAATCGCTCAAAAAAGAGTCGGATTTTTATGTTATTCGTTATTAATTACTTTCGATGCTATGAAGTAAATGGAGTCTATATTTATTTATACAAATAATTAATAAGTAATTTTAAATTAAATTTTTTCAGATAATTTAATTCTTCGTAATATTATTTTTAAAAATTATTGATTTATCAGGCACTTAAATTTACACACAATAATACACACTAACATACCCACACCAATAACATTTATAGAATTATACTGTTTAATACTGAGTGCAGTAGTTAAAAATGTTATTAAAATTTCATATTATTTTATATAAAAAACAGCATTGTAGTATTTATGCTTATAAATTTATGCATAACATCATTTCAAATATTAATTATTTGTCAAATCTGTAACAACCATATACATATTTTTATATTATTTGTGATTTAAGTTTTTAGCCATAGATTTGTAAATATTATGTCCATTTTATAGAAAAATTTGATTTGATATAAAAAATTTAGTTACATGGTTAAATAAACTATTACGCTAAACCGATTACGATAGTTAATGTATTTAAATTAATGCAATTTATTCAATTACTAATATATTGTACACCATCGTAATTTATATAAGCATAATGAAAGTTGCCGAAATTTAATAAATAATTAATTGTACATTATTTGCTAAAATAACTATTACTATTAAATAATATTATGTATATATTTAAATGAATTATAGAATAAAATAGTTATATGTATACCTATACCACGTGTATTAAATTTGTTTCATAATTAAATAAATAATTATATCAATAATTATATTATTTATTATTTTAAAAAAATTATACTGTATAATTAATGTTTTATAAATTCATAATCAAGGTGAAATTATCGGCGTGTGCAGCGGCGTAATCGTAGCGCCGGATCTGGCATTTCTCGGCTATTACTGCGTTCGCCAGCAATACCAGGACTTCGGTATTGGCCGCGATCTCTGGCGACGGGTTATGCGACACATCGGCGCCAAACGCAACGTATCGTTGTTTACGGACGAGACTAATGTCGACAAATATAGATTAAAAGTAGACTTTAAAATAGTTTCCGAAAAACGTTTAATCAAATTCATCGGATAACCAGATTTGAGTCGTTTGGTCGCCGCTATCGACGGAATATCATTGCAGTCGATAACCGACGACAACATCGAAAGCGTCGTTCAATACGACCGCAAAGTTACCGACGGTTTTGATCGATCGGCTCTATTACGAGAAATAGCGAAATGTGAGGAATCGGCGAATTTAGTCGCACTTAATGCCAATGGAGAGGTCGTCGGCTATTGTGTGCTATTCGTGACAAACATCGGCTCCAAAATTCTTAAACCGCTTAAGTCGGACAACCCATCGATCGCCGAATTATTGCTCAGAAATTGCTGTCAATTACTGCGCGACTATAGCGACACTGATTTGACGTATAATGCGTGGAATACGAGCCCTAACTCCACGGATATTGCGATAAAGGTAGGCCTAACGCCGACGAGTGAACTGCCGGTGCTCTTCACTAAGACACAGATCGACGGAAATATGCATTTGATTTATTGCGTCAGTAGTACTGCGTTTTATCCGTTTTGAGATTAATAAAAAATTAGAATTTTATGTTTACTTAAAAAATTAATTATAAAAAATGTAGTAACGTAGTATTTATAAGCATCCTGTTACTTTTTATTTATTTCAAAAATCTTTGTTAAATATGTCATAATTATTGTATAATTAAATGGAGGATGTTACTTTTATCTGAAATTATATAAAATAAAATCTATATGCAATTATATATGCAATTGTATGTTTATATTATAGATATATAAATTTCAATAAATATATAATGTAAATAATTAGGTTCTAAATAAAAAATAAAATAAACAAGATTTATTAATTAATTATTTTACATTAATTTGTTAAATAATATACATCAACATTGTTAATAACAGACTATAAAATTAGTTTAAATATCATTGGATAGATGAATTTTATTGCAATTCATTTATTACCGCATAAATATATAATCAATATTATTTTTAAAATAAATATGCCAAATAATAATGCTAAATTTATCATTATAGACATGTATTTACTACTGTATAATAATAAAATAATTAATTAATTGTATTATAATTTAGAATAACAATATATAGCATAGTTAAAGTACAATACATAATGTATGAAATTATTTACTCATTGAATTCATAAAAATATTAAATTATAAAATTATTAGTAATATTTATGTTCACATTAAAGTTTTACATAATATTAGTACATAATATTAGTAGTTAGTACATAATATTTGCTAAATTATTCTGTGTATCGATAGTTAGGTATTAGTATAAAATCATATGAATATACTGAAAAATATTAAGTATTAATCAAAATATTTAAAATTAGCAAAATATAATATAAACATAATAAAATTTTGGGTTAAATAATAAGTTATATATTATAAATATTAAATATTTTAAAGAAATTCTTATTTAATATTATTTAATTTGTTACGTAATAAATTATATAATAATGGATGAAAGTTATTACAACAATATACTACCAAAACATGTGGTCATACCGTCGGCGGCGACTGAGTTGTATCGAATCGGTTTGTGTCTGAATAACCGCATAAATGGCAGACATTTCGTACATAAACCTATTCTCATATTGATTGTGACTTTGATATTTTTGGCATGATCAATTTTAATTCTATCAACGCAAAATTGTGAATCATATTTGTTAATTATTACAGCTGATTTTTCAAAATATTTAGGCATTATATACTATTTAAACATTAGGTTTATATTACTTAGTATTATAATATTTAATTCACAACTTGTATATTACTATAACTATATTAATGGCATTAAACCTACATTTCTCGCAGTGTTTGAAGTGATGGCGGGTTTGCGTTCGCCGGCCGACGTCGGGCTCAGAGATAAACAGTTTATTTTAAAATTTATAAATAAAACCAAAATATTGCTTAAAATATCAAAGTTTCAAAACGATAAATTAATAACTATTTTGATGCTATTAATATCAATATTTCCAATTAGTTCTTAAGATTTTGTACAAATTTTGATTAATTTTACATTAATAACAAATGCATTCTTCTTACAGATTATCTGAAATCTGCACTTTTGGTTATGACTAACAACGATATTGAGTATAACGTTATTTGTTTTGACTGTATATGCATTTACGTGACGGCAATCACCGGTGAAAGTGAGAGTTCACCGACAGTCAAAGTCAACTACCGATTAGCCGGTGGTTGTGGTCACGCAATATATACAACAGTATATATTTGTAAAATATGCTAATTAGCATTTTCGAATTACGCGAAAGTTATGCATTATATTGTCAAATAGCTTAATTTTTAGTAAACGGGTTTAACGAAATCTATTTGCAAATTCCAACAAATTATATTGTAATTTATAATTTATCAAATTAGTCACTATTTAAAAATAATAATGTTATTTTATTATACTTTAACAGGCGAGTACCGTATTAAAGTAAACATGCCTTCATTATTGTCAAATTATTGCAATAAGTTTCTATAATTAATGTTAATGATCTTAGGTTAATTGCATTCTTATTTACAACATTTATAATAACATATAAAAATATTGAAAAAATAATGATAATTATATCTAACGAATGTGTAAATTAAATATATCAATTATTTTGATGTACATTTGTCGATTGGGCCGGAATAACGGCGGATAGAAAGTTTTACACGTTATGTAGTTAATTGGTTTTATAGAAATGAGCATACTTGCTACAAATTACGATCATTTATAGACAACTTTTATTTTATTAACTCAAAATAATACTTGGATATTATTCAATTATCTTACATTTATTAATTTATTTGTATTTAAATGGTTTGTTAAAAACAATTGATTATTTCAATAACAATTGAGTATTAATCAACTAATAATAAATATATGATTTATTCAAATTATGCACATGTATATTAAAAATATATAAACATAATAAACGCAAATAATACACTTTTGATATGGGTAATTTAGGTATCGGTTTGTTTTGGCAGAATACTAATCTATCATTTTTAGGATTATTAATGAAATTACTTATATAGTTTTATAATCGTTTATTAATTTAATATGCATGTCATATTCTAACTTTTTATTTGCATTTAATTTGTTTATACCTATTGTTTTGCATTCGTAACAAAAATCGCAATAATCTGTTTTAGGTTTCGAGAATCCAATATTATAATTATTGTTAAAATGTTCTGAAAGATTTAATGCTAATTTTTGGCGTATTTGATAGTATATTAAACAAATGTTGTTTAAATAACTCAAATAGTTTCGTTAGATTTAGTTCACAATTTTTTAAATAACTTTTACTGACTTTTTCGTATGTGTAGTGAGAACTACGTATAGGAATGGTTTTAAGCCATTTGTCAAATTCAGACCAAATTTCACACATTATACGACTGACCACTACTTCTAATAATATAATTCCACTTTTGATGAGATTTTTCTGCAGTTTGTGTTTCAATTGACATCAAAGAGAAGAGATATTTGTTTTGTTTGTTGTAATCCAAAAATCGTAAAATTTTGAAAACATTTCTTTTGAATGTTTTCGGTTACAGAGATTACGCAATTGATTGAACATTCAGTTACTAATTGAAATATTTTAAATTTGATTAATTTTTAATAGCTTTGATGGCTGCCTTCATCCCACTCCACCCCACCCACCCACCCACCCAGGTAGCCCGTTGATATTTCTTTGAATAGCGTGGAAAATTTCGCTGTTAATAGAGATGCTCTTGATACTTTTAACACAGTGAGTCAAACATTTTGTACTTCCAACGTGATTAAAATTTCGTTTTTGTATTTTAATTTGTTTTTATATTAACATTGGTAAAATAGCTGATTTTGTGATAATAACGACACTATTAATATTGACGGAATGAAAAACGAAAAAAGTTGTACTAATAGTGCGGTTTTGCAGGTTAATATACAAAGAATTGCTAATATAAATGGTGCATTGGTGGATGGTATGCATTAATGCATTGTATACTGCCATAGGCAATGCATTGAGATAGGGGGTTGGCCTACTGGTGTGCTCTTAAGGGGAGCATTGTAAAAATGCACACTTTTAGTGTTATATTAATAGCGCGCCAATTTGAGATGGCTTACAAATGGAACACATTGGTGGATGGTATGCATTAGTGGAGAGTATGCTGCCATAGGAAATGCATTGGGATAGGGGATTTGCCGGCTGGTGTGCTTAGGGCGAGCATTGTAAAAATGCACATTTTTAGCGTTATATTAATAACGCGCCAATTTGAGATGGCTTACAAATGGAGCATAATGGTGGATGGTATGCATTAATGGGGATTATATTGCCTTAGGAAATGCATTGTACGGTTAATACTGAATGCTTAGGGAAAGGATTATTAGTGGATAGATTGGTGAAGAGCACACTTGCGCATCTGTGAAGTTTTTGTATACCTTACTTGCGCGTCTGTGAAGTTTTTGTATACCTTACTTGCGCGTCTGTGAAGTTTTTGTATAGCTTTAGTATATATTGAGAGGTAATATATATGAGTGGTCAAACTTAATTAATCTTACAGTATATGTTCAATAAATAAATAAATGATTAAAACCAGCTACATATTATGGACTTTCTATCAAAGCTATTAACGTCATACTGGGCAGTCTTGTTTAGACTTTGTTTCATATTCTTGTCCCTTAAATATAATAATATACAGTATATTAGATTTAGCTTAGATTTAGATTAGATTTAGATTTATATATTTCAAAAATATTAACGAAATTTCGTAGTATTTTAGCTTTAGTTTTGATATGAAGTTCTGGATATTTTTGCTTTGATTTACGATTCTTAGACCTCCTCTTCTAAATCACTTAATTTTTTAACAATTTCAGTCATTATTATGACAATAATACATATTTTTATGAATACTACATAATTAATGATTTTTGTAAATGTTTGTAAACAAACAGTATGTTAATTTGTAATTTTTAATAGCGTTATTTGTTTAATAAATTATAGCATTGTAACTTCAAAACGTGTAAAACTTTCTATCCGCCGTTATTCCGGCCCAATCGACATTTATACAGTACAAACATGTAGTTTTGTATATTATTAATTAAGTATTTATGTGTAAATATGTCAATTAGATAATTATAATTATAATTATCATGCATTAATTAAATGGAATAACATTTATGCAGATAACAAATACAACGCACACATATAATAATGTTGTTTTAAAAAATAAATATAAATGATATTTGGTCATACTACTTATAATACATAGTTTGTTAGAATAAATAATAAAAATGGATTACAACAAAATTTTACCAAAATATCTGGTATTCCCGTCGGCGGCGACTGAGTTGTATCGAATCGGTTTGTGTCTGAATAACCGCATAAATGGCAGACATTTCATACATAAACCGATTCTCATATTGTTAGTGGCACTGATATCAATATCAAGATCAATTATAGTACTATCTACGCAATCTGATAAATCATATATGCTTACTGTTACGGCTGATTTTTCAAAATATTTTGGCATAAAATACCACTTGTACACTGGTTATTTATTACTTTGTATAATAATAATCTATTCACAACTCATTTATTATTATAACTACAAAAATGGTATAAAACCGACATTTCTCGCAGTATTTGAAGTGATGGCGGGTTTGCGACCGCCGGTTGATGTTGGGCTTAAAAATAACAAATTTATTTTAAAATTCTTGAATAAATGTAAAATATTGTTCAAAATTTTGAAATGGAAAAATGAGAAAATCATACCCAGTGTGAATTTATTATTATCAATATTTCCAATTGTATTCTATGTAAATATTTATGAAATAATTATTTTTGTATTTCCAAACTCAATTGCATATACGCTATTTGCCTATTATGCTTGGAATATGTTTGAATATCAAGTTATATATTTGTATTTATTATGCTGTTATTTAAAATATAAAATCAAAACGACTAACAAGTTATTATATCAAATAAATTTAAATATAAAATCAATTCGTTTATTGGATTTAATATACGTTGAGTTTAATGAATATAACTATAGTTTTTGGTCAAAATTTCTATTAATGTTTTGGTCAGTATTTGGAACACTTATCGTAGTACTATTATACATAATCATGTTTAAACCGCTTTTAACTGTGTTTAAAATTACATTCATTTACTGCACTTTGTTGATGTCATTGATATTCCTATTCGTGATATTCACCGTCTCTTCAGTCAACGCCGAAGCGAACAAATCGTATAAACTATTCAATCGATTGTTTGCCTATAGATCTCAAACTCGGAAACGAAAATCATATCTGTTTTTGCATTTCAGCTTAAAGGTTGAGTAATATACTAGAAATTTGTTAATTAACTTCTAACTTTTAATTAGAAACTTGCAATTTTGTTAATAAAAAAATGTTAATTACATTTTGTATAGTATATATTTAATTTCAATTATCTGATTACAGTTGCAAATACTAATCGAACGAATCGGTCAAAAAAGAGTCGGATTTTCGTGTTATTCGTTGATTACTATTAATTACTTTCGATGCTATGAAGTGAGTTAACTCTAAGTCTATTTATACAAATAATACATTTTTAATAATAATTTATTTAATTTTACAGATAATTTCTTTCTTGGTAATATTATTTTTAAAAATTATTAACTTATCAGACATATAACTACACACACACATACATACCTTAACAAATAAAAACCGTTTAATTATGTTTAATATATTTATTTATTCGTATGAAAATATGGTAAGTTTTAATTAATATGATTATTTATAATAAAGTTAACATTTAAAATAAATTATAATTTATTTATTATAAAATATAATTTTTAACTACTGAAATTATGACATGTATTATTATATCTTGCATAACAATTATTAACAAGTAAACGAATTCAAATGTTAAAAACTATATACGAAAAAAATTTATAAATAATTTATTTAGTTATTCAGAAATAGGTACAATTATATAATTATAATAAGATTATTACTACAAATATGTATATTGCTCAAATTATAGTGCGGTAAACATTATAAACCGAACAATTTTGTAAATTAAAAAGCGTTTCCCATGAAAGCACAAATATGTCGCACGTATTTGCATTACAAATTATTACAGTTTTATAATGAAGATACAACTCCGGTTAAAACTTAGCAGTTATAATTTTATCATCTATAATATGCGCACTGTGTATTCGGGCCTCATCGCCATATTTTGCCATGCAAGATTATGTTTAAACATTAAAAATATTATACTATATGCTGTAATTGTTTTAATAATTTTATATTATACTAACTATCAATTTAGTTAAAAGTATAATATACAAATTATTATACAAGAATATTATAATTTATAACATTGTTTAAGAATTTTGCTATCTATAGTTTCAGAAAGTTAATAAAACTAATTAGGTTAATTACAATGTTTACTGAAATTTATTCTACATTAAGATGAATAACAATTTAATTACTAGTATGACATTAAAAACTAATACACCAAAACTTGATAATTATATAACTTAATAATCTAAAATCTTGACAAATGTTTCTAATGCGTTTGCTAGCAATACTAGCTGCGCCAGAAACCAAATGCGCCACATCATCTGACGGGCCCTTTACTATATAAATCGTACTAAACAAAACAAGTAACTATTGACTAAAATATAAATATATAATCTATTATTGTATGAAACAATAAATTATCAACACGGAAACTCCATTTATTTGATTATCTATAATGAATTTATAAATAGTATTGTAAATTAAAAATACAGTTAAAATTAAGCATGATTGAATTAAATATAATTGAGAAATTACCACTCAATCTACGAATTACAAGCGCCCGAACACAGTTTTCAATCTGAGAAACGAGCAAAAATTTATCATCCATGTTTAATAACTATTGAGGCAATAAGCTATCTGAGCCGATGTCTGATTGCAATTTGTTTGCCAATACATACAAGTGATGAGACGTTCCTATTATGGGGCGATTGGCCGCACTTTCTCGGCGCCCGATATCATATAAACCTAATCTATATATTCGTCGCATTATTTGCGTTAATCTCGCAATCAATGCATTACTGGTATTACCGACGAGGAGTCGAACCGTCATATTGTGCGCCGTTTCACGTGA
>JAQIXC010002139.1:0-11765 GCA_034697605.1 Metabelba pulverosa
CTCGATGACTCGCTTTTTCTTGACTCGTCGAACTTTTCGCACTTCTCGCACTTGACTACTCGTGTTGCACTAGACATCAGCTCCCCCGAGGCCAGGATCCCGAACGACCGAAGGAAGGAGTGGATGCTAGGGCGAATCAATAAATCGAAGTAATAGTAGAAATAAAACGAAATGTTGAATAAAATAAATTGTCAATAAATTGAAATTTTCCGAGTCTTTCGACTCGCACGGCACTATTGGTGAACACTGAGATTAAAAATATATGCGATCAGTGCCTCTCAACTCCGGATCGAACAATAGTGGTGAATTCACTGCGATGTCACTGTGGCCAAACGATAATGCGTTGATCTTCTTCGCTATGCACGCCGTGATCGAGGTATCCACTATTGTCTTCCTGTCGTCGTTATCGATGGTCTTCCACTTCTTTAACTCCGATTCCAATGATATGTGTTCGGACGACAATGCGCGCCAGAGTTCGCCTCTGAGTTGATTCCAGGTCGAGGCTAGGAATCGATTGACTGTTTTGTCGCCCGCATCCGGTACTGACACCGGGAATTCGCCATTCATTTTCACGCACTCGAAATAAACTGATCGAGTGAGTGGGACCGTCCGTCTCGCTGCCGTCTCCATCAGGTCTCTGGTGTCCATTTCGATACTGACTTTTGTGAGGAGAGTGCGCGCGACGATGTTCTCGTAATCGGTTTCAGCTGCCTCACCAATGTATTGGTACAAAAGCTTTACGATCAGTCGACGGCTCTGATCCTTCGGCTTCTGCTCGATTCTCGTCCCCTTCTTCGCATCTCTATCGTCGACGAACACAATTCTCGGCTGAAGGGAGTCCATAAGAAGAAACAACACCTCGAGATCTGGGGTGAAGTCGATTTTATTCGAGCGCTCGAGTTCTATCGCTCTCGCTTCTCGAGCACTGTCTGAGTCTGACGACTGGTCGATCTCTATGTTCTTCCTCTTCATGAACGTGCGGATCTTAGTGAGCACCTGGTCTATGACTCCTGCGAACGCCGACACTCTCACTAATTCCTGCGACAGTGACTTGCGCGGCTTGTCTTTAATCCCGTCGCCTGTTGTCTTGAAGGTCGTTCCCCTCGAAAGCGGGTTGAACAACAAATCCGAACGATAAGTCACAATTTCCTGGATCACCCCGTAATGTCCGTCTTTGGCTGCGTAGTACGCGATGTTCCCCACATAGTCGTTAGTGGCCCCGAAGATGCCTTTCCCGAACACGACATTGGCTCCTACTATCTTTCCGTCGATTACGTACTCGAATTTCGACCAATCGGCTGGTCCTCCATTCTTGAACTTCGAGCCAATCGCAATTGCGCTCCCGCGGACATTTCGCAGTTCCACTCTTTCGTTCGGAATCGCGAGCACAAACTTTATTACTTCCGCGACGGCGTCACTTGAACGACCGGCTACGTCCGTGAGACGTACTGCGAAAGCGAGTAGATTCACTGGTCTCCAGTCCCCGTCTTCGTTCGGATACCAAACGTCTCCCAGTTTGTCCGTGTCTTTGTTCTTCATGTAGGCCAACATCATCTCTTTCGCTGATTCCAACGGGATCTTAAAATCAGGTGAAATCGACTTCTGGGACACTCTCTCGTGGAATGCTTCGACCATTCGCGTAATCAGAGCGCCTATGGGAGCCTTCACTGTCCTATTAAACCAATACAACGGGTTCTTTCGCAATGATAGTGGCGTAAACTTAAAGTCTACTTGTCCGTGTTTAAGGGCAATCGCGAAGGCTGTTACGTCGCCGTAATTCACGAATCGGTTAACAATAGACTGCATTGCCGATTTGTCGGGCGACTTAATGAAATATCTCGGCGCTGGCAGTACGCCTATCTGAATCGCGTCGGCCGCCCAGTTCGAAGAAGTGTCGCCTTCTGCTCTTCTCTTCACGTGACCTTTCATCAACTCGTCGAGCTCTGCGTAGTTGATACTTGTGCATTTCAGGTCACTCGTCTTCTCAAACGGATTGTCTTGTTCGACCGAACTACCTGAAGCACTCGGCTGATCAAATGAAGATTCACTGTGAGCTAAAGGCTTCGGTTTCGCCGTTTTCTTTTTGCTATCCGATTGCTCGATCTCGTCGTCCGGAATACTTCCCGTAGAGCTCTTGTCGTCTTGATTACCGGTGTCATCGTTCAGCTCCTCGTCGCGACCGGAGGCTTCATCGTAGTGGTCCGTAATCACCACGTCGTCGTCATCCAAGTCGACTTCAACGATAGCTTTGCCTGATTTCGGTCCGCTCTCTTTCGGCTCATCGTTGACCTCCTCTTCTGCGATTGTGACGAGGGTCTTGGGCACCGTTTCGTGTTGCGATGTCTTTGACGACTCGTCCGTCGATGACTTCGTGTCTTCGAATTTCGGGTCGCTTTTGCTATCGGTACTGTCTTTCGACGTCTGGGAATCAGCCGATGTCGTAGACTTCGGCATCGGATCACTCGAGTCGTCTTTCGGAGGTCTATTCAATAGTTGTACCGGATCGACCTCCTTGGCCGATAACTCTTCTGTAATTGTTTGCTGTGAGTCAACCACATTGGCCTTATTAGGCGGATCGGGCACTTGCGGTAGGCCTTTCACCTCGACTTCCGGAACAGAACTAGTTGACGCTATCGGTTGAGCCGGGCGCGCCTCACTTGCTTCTGTGTTCGCTAGCCTAATCAGATCCAACAGCTTCCGTTGTGTCATCGATATCCGCCCTTCCGAGTCTGTTTTCGGTGCCTCTGGATTGACTTGACTCGCGTCGACCCTCAACGGCACACTCTCGCGGCTCGAGCGCTCTTTCGATTTTCTATCCGATCGGCCACTGTCTTGTGATGGCGATCCCGATCGGTCGCTCGATCTTCCGGTTCTGTCTTTAGAACGCGAACGCTCGCGAAACTTGTCCTCTCGTTTACGGGTGTGCGAGCGTGAACGCTCTCTATTGTCTCTGCTTCGCGGTGAACGCGAACGTTCTCTTGTGGACTTCCGCGGTGCGCGGTCTGTCTGCTTCTCATCTCGGGGTCGGGAATACGAACGATCGCTTTGTCTGTCGTCTCTCCGCGCTGAACGCGGGCGATCCCTCTGCTTGTCGTCTCGTCGCGGTGAACGCGAACGATCTCTTCCGCGCTCGGAATGAGACGGCGCTCTCGTACGAGAACGCGCGCGTGTACGGTCATCTCTCCGAGGAGACCGCGAGACCGTTCTCGCTCTTGACTCACGTTTGCTTCTTGACTTACCCCTCGAACGGGATCTCGATCTCGATGTCGATGATGAGCGCGACGAAGAACTCAACGAGTGCTTGCGTTGACGCTTCGACCTCTTGTGGCTCTTCTTCTCTGAACTTCGACGGCTTCGACCCATTGCGATGGAATATAGTTCGACAATTGATGACACAAACAATGAAGTGAACCGTTCGACTCGAAGTACAAATTCGAACTAACGCTTCCGTTGAGTTACACACTATTGCGTCACTTTTGGCGGTCTTTCGCTGCCTTTCCCCCAAAAATGACGTCACTCTTCATGTCGGCGATAATTGGTTAATCTGGATTAGGTCCACTTTGCACAGTCTTCTTCACCGTCTCTCTTCACCTCCACTCCTCGATCCGCTCAACACTTTACTTTCGAATTCTCGCGCACTGTGAGAATTAAATCTCGTGCTACACGACAACAATCGTGACGTAATAGGTGAACGACACGTTTGTCAACTGTGATGCGTCAGGCGTGACGAGTGTCACGTAATCCACGTTAATAGCGGGTAACACATGTCGCACATCAACATACAACGTAACGAACGAAATCACGTTTACAAACATTTTCCTAAACTGCTCGAAATCACAAACTCAACTAACTAAACTTTTCTAAAACACTATTATCTTTCAAATCTGTTGCGTTAAACTTTCTCAGAATTCTTAATCCGCGTGAAATTGCGAAAAACATTTTCTCTATTCCTAAACCTAAATGATTTGTGACTAAAGGGTGAAATGACAGTTATGTTATGTAATTACAGGTTTTGTGTGTAGTCCTCAAAACTTTTATGTTGCCGACTATTGCTGCTTTCGCGCTTCAAAATGCATTACTTAGGATAAATGCGTTAGAGGTAGCGACCCTCTCCCGCACTCCTTCATAAACCACTCAAAACGCGCAAAACTTCGACAAAACTAACATAAGAAAAAAAAATAATGAGCCTATTTATGTGTTAATGTGATGCTTACGAAACGAAAATAAAATCCGATTATCGAACCTCAGAACAATATAACCTTCACTAAACCATTAGTACTAGCTACTCCTGACTTTAAACTGAAAATTCAGACTTAGATCTGACAGACAAAAGAACTATAACTCTCCAAATAGAATAAAATCAAAATCTCCAAACTTTCACTAATAAAATCAATAAAACAACTATCTATCGGTTCCGCCCATAACCCCAACGATCGGGTTTCCGACGAATCCTGCGAGGATATCTCGCGTCTTTCACAAAACGATTAAAACTCGTGTGACTGCGGGTACTCCCCGGCTGAACAACATTACTTGTTGTCACTGGTGTTTGATGCCCCGACTCTTTCTGAGAATTACTATCCACGCAGTCATCACCGTATACCGATAACACGTCGTCCAGTCGGATGCCTCTCCTTGAACTTCCGACGCTATCGCTACGATGGCTTGCCGTCTCTGCTCGAGTACACCCTTCGCTACTCATAGGCCTCCTATGTATCGACTCCTCGTCGAATCCGGGTGCGTCTCGACTCCCCTCTATATGCGCCGTGTCATGACGGCTCTCTATATTCGATCTGTCTTGACGCTCGACTATATCCGATGCGTCGTGAACGCTCTCTTCGTCGGAGTCCTCCTCCTCAGAAGTATCTTTCTCGTCATCACTCTCTAATAGCTCACACCATCTGGTATACGAGTCGACGTCCCACACTTCGGGTTCTGTGTTGTCGAGTTTCTCGTGCTTTTTCTCACGTTCTTCGTTAATCTTCTCCACTTTCTCCATTAATTTGTCATAACCTGACGGGTTAGGTCCCAAAAATGGAAACAGTAATCGTGCGTTGACCACTCTTATTCTGCGATGTCTTCTGTTGAATGACATGAGTCGATAGACTCCTTCTGTCGGCTTCTTCGGTTTTCCTGTCAAACCCATGACAATAAACGGGCCGTAAAAGGCACGCCTGAGCTTCTTAGGTGTGTTTAGCAAAATCGTTCGGTCGAACGTCCAAACCAACGACCCCTTCTCAAATTTCGGGTCCTTGAGTTTTCGAGAGCGGAACTCATTCCACCTCTCCTCCGCTTTCTCTATGTTCACCTTCGCCTCAGCTCTAGCGTTAGCCTAACATCTCCACGTCTTCGCTTCTGGATCGTTCTCGTCATTTACGTCGACTATCTTATCGAACCGAAGCTTCCTCTCGAATGTCGACATACTCGTGAATCCGTGTAGCAGAAAAAATGGCGTATAGCTTGTCGTGTGATTCACTTGGCCGTTCAGAATCTTCTGTGCGTGTGTCACATACCGGTCCCATTTTGTCGATTTCACTCCACAATACGACCTCAGAATGTGCAGTATCTTCTGGTTTGTGATCTCTGCCAGACCGTCACCCGACACGAAATAACTACTCGTCGGACAGTGACTGATGTCCATCCCTCTGACGAACTCTTGAAAACGAGAGCCCATAAAAACTGCGGCTCTGTCTGTGATAATTTTCTTAGGCGTCGTATATTTCGCTATGATGCGCTTATTGATGAACGAAATCACTGCTTTTGCCTTCATGTTCTTGATAGCCCTGACTTCCGTCCATCTCGTTAGACGGTCGGTCGCGGCTATGAAGTACTTCTTCTTCCGGTCCGACGGGAACGGACCGACAATATCTACGTTAATTGTCTCAAATGGCGTTTCCGGTGCACCGACGACTTGTGTCAGTCCGTAAGTATAACCTTTGGGAACCTTTATCTGTTGACAGACCACACAATTCCTTACATAAGCTCTTATTTCGGTTCTCATCGACGGCCACCAAAATAACTGTGCAATTTTTGATTCTGTCATCAACTGACCCATATGCCCTCCTTTCTCTGCATCTCGATGATACCACTCCAAAACACGAGGTATCAAACGCTCTGGTAACACCACTGTGTATAGTGTACGTTCCTTACTGTTAGTTAGACGTCTCTTCCTATACAGGATGTCGTTGACAACCCGAAATTTTGCACGGACTCGATGATGTCGTCTGTCTGCGCTGAATAACTGCGTCTTGACGTCCGTACAATAACTGTCGTGAACTTGATGAGACAACATATCGGTCATGTGTGTCTCCTCTGGCGTCGCGTTGATCTCGTCGTTAGCCGTCAAGGCGTTGAATATTTCGATTTCTGTCTTCGCTCGACGTCTGTCTTCTACATCGTCCGTCATTACGTCGAATTCATTGATCAACTCCTCGCATTGCTCGCGAGCCTCGATCTTCGATAAGAGTTTCCTCAACTCGACTCCTGATATACGTTCTACCACTTGTGGGTTTTTCTTCATTTCGTCGATATCAGCTATAAGTCTTGACAGACAGTCTGCCAGACCATTAGTCTTTCCTTTCACGTGAATGACTTCGAATTCGAATTCAGAAAGCGATATTGCCCACCTTGTGAGCCTCATGTTCTTGAAGTCTTTGAGTTTGTTTAACATCACGAGAGCTATATTGTCGGTATGTATGAAAAACTTCTTGTCAATCAGCTCTCGACGATACTTCAAAACAGCTAATACAATAGCATACATCTCGCGTTCGCCTACAGACCACGCCTGTTGCGACTCGTCTAATCCTTTCGAATAGTAACTGATGACACGAATAATGCTCTCCTCGTCTTGACAGAGAGCTCCCCCAACCCCGTAATCACTGGCGTCGGTCTTCAAGATCTTCGTTAATCCGGGCACGTTATGTGTCAATATCGGTGCCTGAATTAGACGGCTCTTGAAATAGTCTAAACTCTCCTGATGACTCGACTCCCACCGAAACACGACGTTCTTCTTCAACAGACCGAATAATCTATGCGCGTGCTTAACCATGTGTGGGTCGAAAAACTGCCTTACGAACCCAATCATTCCCATGATTGTCCGCACTTGGCCTACATTTTTCGGCGATGGCATTCGCACAATCGAATCGATACGGTCTTGATCGATCTTTGTTCCGAATTCCGTAATAATAAACCCCAAAAACTTGATTTCTGACTTAAATAGTTGACATTTCTTCGGTTTGAGTTTCAATCCGTTCTCGCGCACGAGTCGGAACAACTCATTCATGTGCTGCAAATGCTGTTCGAATGACTCTGAGTTACAGATGATATCGTCGATATAAGAGTTAAGGAATTTCCAACGATACCCTCCTATCACTGTGTTAATCACTCGTTGAAGAGCTTTGGGCGATATCTTTAGCCCCATCGGCAACCGATTGAAATGGTAGACACCACACTCCGTAATGAAGGCTGTCAACGGACGTGACACCTCCTCGAGCTCGACGTTATAGAAACTCATTGACATGTCCACAACTGACTTAACCTTTGCCTTAGGTCCCGTCAATTGTGGTTCAAGAGTTTGCATATTCGGCAACGGGTACTCGTTCGCCTGTATATGGCTATTAAGATACCTGTAGTCGATGACGGGTCTCGGTTTCCGTCCCTGACTCTTCGCTACGAACAATGCTGACGTCATGTCTGACTCCGACTCCTCAATTGCGTTCTTCAATAACATCTGCATAATCCAGTTGTTGATGTCTTCTTTGTCTTTCGTCGACAACGCGTACGGCTTTCGTGCCAGCGGTCGATACGATGGCTTGAGTTGAATCCCGATCTTGAATTTCGTGAAATGTCCAAAATCGAACTCGTGTTCACTGAATATATCCCTATATCTCAGCAGAAGTTCACACACTTGTCTTTCCTTGTCTGGTGACAGACCCGTAAAATCGAACTCCTCGAGAAACTCGTCGTCTGTTCTCACAGGACTGCTCTGCTCCACGTAATCCGCTGTATAACGACCCCTCTCGTCCTTGAGGCCTATCAATAATACGTCCTCTTCAATGACTTCATGTCTTTTCGTCGACACCTGATTTTCTGCCAATTCGATTATTCTTGGAGTCGACGACGTAACCGATTTTGGAGTCGTGACCATTTTTGGTGTCTCGTTGTCTGTCAAAACAGTCGTTAATTTAATCGCTGATCCATAACGTTCCATTTCGCGATAACTCTTAGACTCAAAATCGTACGCTTCGATCAAATCTTCCGCTAAATTAATTCTCATTAGGGCTTTCTTCATGAAGATAGCACCTAATATCAGCGGACTAGCCGACGACGCCAACACATGACACTGCGCTCGTCTAGTAAGTCCGTTGACCGTAAAATCTAAGTCGAATACACCTTCACTTCCTGTCACTTGTGCAAAAGCTGATCTTAATTCGAGTGCTGACGTTGATGTCTTCACTCTCAATGCTTGACTCAACTCCTCTCTAATGGCACAATATTGGGCCCCTGTGTCCAGTAACGCGTCCACCTCTACTCCGTTCAACTCGACCGTTATCTTTGGTCTCTGGCCCATGAAGTGGTACGCTAACTCCGGACTAATTACAGTTGCGGCGCTCCGAGTGGGTCTTGACCCGGAGCGCACGGCCCGTTTCCCTGGTTGTTTGCGGCGAAATTCCTGGCGTCGACTTCGTTAACGTTCTCTTGATTCCGGTTACCGGCTTCGTTCCGGTTCTCCCGTCTGTCTCCCTGTTGTTGTCCGTTATTATCGGGATTTGCTCCCCTCTGTCGTCGTCTCTCTAGATTGCCGGCCAATATCGGACAATCACGTGCCATGTGGCCGAGCTCTTTGCAATAATAGCACTCTACTCGTCGCGGGTCGTATTGTTGCCCTCTTGCGTTGACATCTCCGCGTTGTTCGGGCGCGCCCTGCCGACGCCCTGCTTCGGGCTGTTGTCCTCGATTCTGACCTAACACGGCCTGCGCTGCACCCATGCCTGGGTTGGCACCGGCTGCCACACCTGCCGCTAATCTTGCTTCATCGGCGATCCGACGTCTGCATTCGGCTTTCCGATGACCTTTAATGCCACAATAGTTGCACAGACCTTCAAATCTCGACTTGTTTCCGGCTCGAGTGCCGTTTCCTTTCTCTGGTGACTGTCTATTCGCGTTGAACACTCGGTCTTTTACTCCATACTTCTTGTCCAGCGTTTCCTCCTGTTTAACCTTATACAGGACTTTGATTAGGAGGTCTGAAATGTCATCCGTTGGCTCGGCGGCCATCTTCGCGATCTTGCGGGCGAGCTTCGGTGGTAGCTTATCGGCTAAATCCTCGAGCAAACACCGCAAGTCTTTCATCCCCGCGGCCTCGTATCGCTCGAAAAATGCTCTGATGAAGTCCTCGGTTGACTTGAACTCCTCGACTGTCGTTCCTTTTGCCTTCGCTCTGGCATACACTGCTTGCGCATCACTCGGGAAATTCATTACAAAGTATTCCCTGAAGTCTTCCCAATCGAGATGTCCGTATTGGCGAAAAAGCGAACGAAACTTCTTCGCGACTCCTCTGTGCATATATCGACCCATTGCGAACGCCCAATCTTTCTCTTCGATCCCTGCGTTCGCCGCGCTGTGCTCGAAGTCGTCCATCCATTGCACCACATTCGACAGCAGATCAAATTGTAATATAGTTTTGAGTTCCGGTAACTTCCGTCTGTGACTCGAACTGCTGTCGCCATATTGCTGCTGCTGTTGACTAAATGTTTGCGTCACATTAGGGATATACGTCATGTGTTGCTCTTGCCGTCCGGTATCCCTCCGCGTGACGTCGTCTCTATACACTGTTCGTCGACTGCTCTCAGCTGTGGGTCTCGTGCCCTGAGCAGACCTCTCGTTTCCTCGACTCGTCGTTCTATACGTCTCCTCTTGAAATGTGGTCGCGTCTCCGCGTCGTGTCGGTTCGTTATTGTGTGGTTCTCCCATGTTGTTCATTGTTGTTTTCGGAACCGTCCACACCGACGCTGTGATCTGCGGCTGACTCTGATTGTCCTCATTTGACGCTCCTCCGGTTCTTTGCTGCTCGAATTGCAGTTGCCTGCGCTCTATCGCGCCCACGCTTCTTATTGAACCGTGTTGTGACCCTTCTTCTCCGTCTATCTCGTCTTCGATATCGTCTAAAATCTTCTTCATGTCTTGGTTTCCCGACGCAACCATCACTACTTTTTCCAATAACTTTTCCATTCGACGACACGCTATTCCCCACTCTTTACCACACTCTTCCATCGCGGTCTTAACACTCGATTTTGTGTTCTTGATGATCTCGTCTTTGTTTCGGACCATCTTGTCCTCGATGCTGTCGATCCTCATCACCGCTGTCGATATCGCGTTCTTTGCTTCTTCTGCATTCGCTGTGAGTCGACTACTCAGTGCCGACTCTACTTTCTGCAACTGGTCTTTCTGTTCTTTGAGCAGTGCTTCTACATTATCGACACGCGATTCCAGTGCCCTGAAGTGCGCTCGCTCGACGAAAACAATCGATGTCTGATCGTCATCTCCTGGTGGCATGATTTGAGATATCGCGTATGTGAGATTATTTCTCTGACCTATAGTTTGCTCTCTCGCGTCTGATAGACTACGTGTCCTTCCTGTAAGTGGTGTAGATTTCGGGACTCCTTGCCCAAATCGTTTCATCAATTCTTCTCAACTTCAACTAATTGTTTGGGGGCCGGTTTGGCGCCTCCACCAGATGTCGTGTGCAACCTTGACGGGTGCTGCCGAAGCAGGTCGTGCCCGGTTTTGGTTATTGCACTTTGACCTACGACCACGTCTCCGACCGGGTTTAGCCACTCGAAGACGCGTCGGATAACTTGACTTAACGTAAATTAGCGACGCGTCGCGGTGTGCAGTAGCACGCGTCGCTTGTCGTCGGGTGAGGACTCTCTGAATGTTGTGTTCTCGACACCCTCACAGGGACGGGCTGTCGTTCGATCGACACCCCTCAAAATCACGACTCGTCTCGATATCACGACTCGTCTTCCTAGCGCGGTTGTCGTTGACGCCGCTGTATAGGGGCAGCGTCGTTCACACGAGACCCCTCGAAATATCGACTCGTCGTGCAGAGCGAGTGTCGCTTGATGTCTCGAATCCGCCCACTAGACGATCCGTTTCGCATCCACTTCAGAATGACGTCCCTTGGGTCCGAGACGCCTCGTTAGATCACGACGGCTCTCGTAATCTCGACGTGTCTCGATTATCGACCGCGTCGTTGTTGAGGAATCCTCGATCCACCACTCTTCGCTATGTCTGGTCGACACCTGTTCCTGAGCTCACTTCTCGCGACTGTTCGCTCACTCGATACTTCCGACTTCGCGTCACTCCTGGATTCACTCACTTCTCAGTCATCTCTAGTCAATAACTTAGGCAAACATTTCATAAACAAATTCTTTATTCTTTTCTTTACTCAAAATAAAAACGTTACACAAATCAAATTTAAACACTAACTACGAAAGTAAAACTAAAATATTGAGAACTACTCTAAACTGAATCTAACTTTTCTTCTCGAGGCCTCTCGCACAACCTCCTCTCACTACAGCTAGAGTAGAACTAACGAATTGAGTATAAAAGCGGAAAACAAGAAAACTAAAATCATAGTCAAGTGCTTCAATCGACTCCTCTCTCCTCGACTCGACGTCCTTCGAAACTCTCGATGACTCGCTTTTTCTTGACTCGTCGAACTTTTCGCACTTCTCGCACTTGACTACTCGTGTTGCACTAGACAT
>JAQIXC010002140.1:0-11765 GCA_034697605.1 Metabelba pulverosa
ATTAAACCGACATTTCTCGCTGTGTTTCGTATGTTTTCGGGTTTGGTTACCCCCAATGCTATCGGTTTAGACGATCCAAAACTAATCTATAAATTAACCAAAAGAGCGAAAATATTGTTTAATATTTGCAGTTTTGTTATCAGAATAACGCCATTAATGACAGCAATGGTAGTACTAATGCCTTATGTATTCAAATGCACGTTATATGAGACCATTGTATTCGGCATTCCTTATAGCATTGAAAACTGTTTAGTCGGGTATTACATGTTAGGCATCGGGTCCTGGCTTTTGGTGCACTTCTACCTAATCTGCTATTACTTACGAATCAAAATCATTGCAATTAATCGAAACATTATTATAATTGCAACGAATAAGCGATATATGAATCGCAAGAATATTCTGAAAACAATTCGCGCATTGAATGCAATTCACTTAGAGATCAATGCCTACAACATTAGCTATTGGTCTAAATATTTGTTCGTAATTTGGAGTGTCTTGGGTTTGGTAGCAATACAATCCATCAGTGTACTTATTTTCGCACCGATGGATTGGCTAAACAGGCTATTATTTGCATTTCCGATCGTAACAGTAATTCTATTGTTTGTATTCAATGTCTTCATCGCGTCTTCAGTTAGTGTCGAAGCGAACAAATCGTATAAATTATTCAATCATTTATTCGCTAAATATTTGTTTTATAAGAAAATAATTCATAATAAATTTATAATTCTAAAAGTAATACATATAACAATATATATTATAATAATCAATATACTAAATATTTTTGTGCTAATAGCTATTGACAGTAACCGAGAGATTGGGTGTACAGCGGACCGGCTTCTGGTGTTGGAAGCTATTTAATGTTAACCACTTTCGGTGTTATGAAGTATTTTGATTCAATTTTAATTTTATCTTGTTATTAATATTAAAATTTACACATTATAGATTCTTGCATTGCTATCATGCATGTTTTTAAAAATTATTGAGATATAATCATGAGAATTGAGTATTACTTTGTATAAACATGGGACAAGTGCACAGCAAATTAGTTTGTAATATGTTTGTAATTTATTAATTGTTAATGTAATAATCTATATACATTTATAGATTTTAAAAATATAAAAGTTTTTAAATTGTAACAATGAGCACATTTTATTCACTAAGTATTTATTAATTTATATTTTATTATTATGATTTATTTGCACACTAAAATGCACATTTATCTAAATACACGCATGTTAAACTTACTTAAACTGTATTTAAATATACAAAGCATATTATTGTATAAAATTAATCATAATTTTGTTTATTGTGTAATAATTATATTCTATGAATTAATAAAAGCCTATTTTGTAATTCAATAAATTAAAGTACAATTGTTATTATAATCATAGCAAAATTATCAGCACACAACAAGCATGCTATAAATAAGATGTGAATAATTAGTAAACATTGGTTGGATTTATAGAATAAATTTATGTTTAATTAAGCTGACAGTCTTTTGGTTTGATTAGCCTGGATAAGAGTAACATTATTAGCAAGCACAAATATTTTTGGTTTAATTTTCCGAATGTTGTAGTATTTATTAATTTTTATAAATACAATGCGACAAAAGTCGGTAAACAATATAATATTGAAACCAAACCAAAGACTGAGAATACTAGAGGAGAGGCACAGGAACTCCTCGAACGACAGCTTAATATAAATCTCGTAAGTAGTGGTCGGTTCGGACGGGTAGTCAATGGCAATGATATAGAGTTCGGGTTTATTCTCGTTATGCAAGAGTCGATCGCTAATGACATCCAACGCGTAATACTCCGACAGACAGTCGACTATACGTTCGCATTGTTTTACACATTTATTATTACCAATTAGTACCGTTATATTCATATGATGTTTAATCGCCACATAATTATCTTTAATAATTGATACATTGATAAAATGATCAAGTTGATTATTTTTGTTACAATCTTCGATACATTGTTTTCTGGTATGCCTTCGACTACACGACATGTCGATCGCATCGACGCTATACTTCACTACTGTTTTCCAAACCGTTATCAGAGATATGTCGGAAGTATTTAAATTAAATTTTTTCGGAAATGTCTTCAAAACAGTTAAATAATCGTTATGTGAATGCATGTAAAGCCATAGGTTATTGCTTTCTACAATAGTTTTATTATTGATATTAATTTGCATTGACAATTTATTACTTGTTATTAATATATTGTGATTAAGTTGAACGGTTGAAATGCAAAAATAATAGTGATAATTCTGCATGATAATTGATTCGATAAAGTTGTTGAATGTGAAATTAATTGATTGATTATAGAAATCTTGTATGTAAATGCTAAATTGCTTGGTAATTGTGTTTGATTTTTGAAAATAGCACTCAATTTTTGTATTATATAGACAACTATTTACTGATTGATTAGTAAATGAGTTGTTATATTTTGCATTGTACTCATTTGAGTCTAACATGTAAGTTATATCCATGCATATTTTTATCTCAGGTATTGTAAACTGTTTCTCGAGTTCGTACTTAACGTTAGTCGTCGTCTCAAATGCGAAGTAAATGTTAATTATTGTGAATAAATGATAGACACATCCGAACAAACATAATACTTTGCAAACTATTTTGTAAATTAAACTTGATTGCATTTTGTAATATTTAATATTTTAATTACTATAGTACACAAGCAAATTAGTTATATTTTATTCAGCCTGTAGATTTATAAAATTGTAAGGCTGTTTTAGAATTGACTGTATAATTTAAATTAATATTTTGTTTTGGAAATATGAAATTTGAATTTTGGAAATTTGTTATGAAATATATTTGTAAATAAAATCATTATTGTATCAAATATACGCAATAAATTTAAATATCCAGATCATTAAACTTCACACAAATACATATATCATATTTAGCATGTTATGACTACTGTAAAAACAATTGCAAATATGTTTAATCATTTTAAATATTCTAAAATATACATGCAAAACACAAAATAATTTAAATCAAATTGTACATTATAATGGTTTACACAATAATGAAATAGAAAATAAATTCAATTCAAATTCAATCATATTAAGTTCTTATGCAATCAATAATATTTTAGTAAAATAAATGTTTAAAAATAGATTTTTATAAAAGCAAATTATTTCAACAGTATAAAAACACAATCCAAACATACATTCTAATGACTACCGCTCTCTATGAACTATCTGTGCGCATAAAGACACCGATTAATGCCGTACTTAGTCACATACCGGGCCTCTTCGGTGCGGAACAGTTGCCGACACTTGTCGCGATTGCATCGAAATGTAGTGCCGATCGGATGAGCAGTCGATCGATGCGTCGCTTCTCCGCTCTCATCGCCGAACGTCTCATCGCTGACATTGACTCGACATTTGATAACTCTTTTGTCAACATTTTGTCGACAATTCGAGTCAATACTCTTTTAATTTATTATTGTTTTGATATTCAATGCGCTTTTGGGTTATTATTCCATAAACTCTTGTCTCTCAGAATATAAAGTATTTAATATGATATCTAGTCTTTATGATCCTTTGATTGTTGAGTAACATGTATAATGCTAGATTCGGTGATAATATTTATGTTTATAAGTTTCTACACAATTGTTGGAAGTTAGTATTTTTATTATAGTAATTATAAATTAGATAATTATTGACATAATATAAAAAGTTTAAGAATTTATATGTACATGTTTTATTTAATTAAAAGTTAATTTTACAGTTCTAGTTAGCATTGAAATTGGTTACTGTGCAGTTTATAAATTTTAAAAAATAATTGAAGCTTAATATTTAATTTTCAATTATTGATTATATAAATAAATAATATACTTGTTAAAATAATAATAATTGACAAGATTAATAAATTGACAAATTAAGTAAGCAAAGCACATTATTTACAGTATAAATTTATACAAAGTAAGATTAAATAACTTTCATATTAAATAAATTACATTTAAATTTAATTATTTTAAAATTTCAACTGCACATTCGGTTTATAAATTTTTATTTTAATATTTAACCCGCTAAATTTTGAAGCGTATTTAACATTATAAATTGTAATAAGTTTAGTTTTAATTTTATTAAACAATTGTAAACTAATATCAGTAAAGAGCAAAATATTGAATCCAAACCAAAGGCTAAGAATACTAGAGATGAGGCAAAAGTACTCTTCGAATGATATCTTTGGATATATCTCGTAGACAGTCGTCGGATGCGACGGATATTGAACGGAAATGAAGTGATAAATATAATCCGTTAGTCTCGAACCAAATACCAGTGAAATGTCGTAATATTCGCGAAAACAGTCTTTTAAATAATTGCATTGTTTATCGCAATTATTAATTTTCGAAATAAATGTTATACTGCCATTAATTTTATACCCAGATACAATGTTAGTGTTATTCAAATTGCTAGAGTTAATAGAATTTAGCTGACATTTACGAATGCATTCGCTTCTCGTATGCAATCGATTGCAATGAATGTCGAATAAACTATCATGGTACTTAATCACGGTTTTTCGATGCCACAACTCCGAGTATTGAAAAATAATCAAGTTTATATTTTTTGAGTATTTGTCATAATTAAAATAAACTAATTTATCGCGCGCTTGTATTTTTATTGTGATTTGTTTAGTTATAAATATGTGCTTGTTAGTTATATTAATATAGAATTTATCCGTCCAATTTGTAACTGGGTGAATGTGCGAAAATGTCGAAAAGCAATATTGTATGTTATCTATGTATTCAATAAAATGCCTGATTTGAACGCATTTGTTAACTATAGCATGTTTTGAACATAAATAAAAAATTGATGATGGTGATTTTAATAGTTGAAGTTGCTTATCAAGTGTTAAACTATTTATATAGTTTTTAATTATTTGATAAGTTTTAATCATTGCTGAGTTTGACGTGATATTCAATTGTGTTACATTAAATTTATCACGGTTAAACAAATTGACTTTATTCGTACAAATGCTAATCTCCGGCACGAAAACACTGTTTTCATATTCATACTTAACATTCGTTGTCGTTTCATACGAATAGTAGATAACATTTATATTATAAACTTGGTAAACGCAGCAAATTATACATGATAGTCTTAATAGAATTTTGCACAATTGAGCGAATTTAATGTTTATTATCTTCATTGGAACTACTTACTAATTGATCCGGAGCAGTATACAACATAAAACATATAATTGAGTATATTTTATTATGTTATACTATATTAAAGACGCTTTTATATTATACATTATGTACAGTATCATTTATTCATATACTTTACAGAATATTTTTAACTTTTATCCTAGAATAATTTTTGTATTAAATATTCAATATATAATTGTTATGAGCGATAGTGAGAATTAGCGAATATAACAATCGCTCTAACAATCAGTAAATTGTGCACTGGTTTTTGAGTATGAATTTAACACTTTATTTCAATTAAAGAGAAGGACATTAAACAAAAGAAAAGATAACATGTGAGTCTGGTGTCGTCTCGGAACGTCCGGTTCCGGATACTAGTGCTCTGTATCGAGCATTGCCTCGAGTGAGGGCTTACTCTCGTCGACTACTGTCGTCGACGGCTGACTTCAGACTAACTGCTAGTAATCCAAATCGTTCTCTTATACACGCTAGCAGTTGACATGTTAGTTTAAACCTTGAATTTAGAATATGAGTAGAGAGTAATGCGTGAGAGGGGAATAGGTGACTGGGTAAGTATGAGTTGAGGTTAACATGAATAGTTATGACTAATTTTAAATAGGATTAGCCTTTACTCGCGGGCGTTAATCATCGCTCATAACATAATTACACGTATGATAAATAATAATTAAGCTATTTTATAGTTATTAAATATATAATGATTTACTATAATATTATATTTTATTATTCTTCTGCAATTTTTCATGTTAACTAACAATACAAGAAATGCATAAATCATATAAAAACTTCACAATTTGTTGTAAATGTTTTTATTATTTTCAAAATAATATACAGTACAGTAGTATGCAAACAATATGTAATTTGAATAAAGATTAAATATAGAAATTATATAATAAAATAAAAATATATAATTTAAAAAATAGCAATTAAATGCAATTGCTATAATGGTCTTTATGTAGTAATACTTTTTTATTGAATATATAATTTATTACTAGTGATGGAATGTAGAATAGAAACTTTTTTAGTCTAGTGTTAAATATAATAACTATTTGTTTTATATTATTAATTTAAAATTAAAATTTGTTATGACAACGGTTAGACTATTATACAAATAGATACCATTTTACAAATGTAAACGTAATAGCAGGTTTTTATTGAAAATAACAATGCATATTTTAACATTTAATCAGATATTTTATAAAATTTAGTATTTTAGCGTTTTGAATATAATAATAACAATATATAACTAACCATAACAAACATACAAACCCTATCAATACGTGACTCTTTATAAGCAGTAGTAATTCTATCTAATATAAGCAGTAAGAATTATTAAGCAATATATATGCATTGTATTAATATTTTTAAAATAAAAACCTGCAAAACTTTTAAAAACACTGCTTAAAATAAAATACTACTAAAGCATGGTTATTCAGGCATAAAATTACTCGCATACACATTCCTTCGAGACAAATTCAATTATAAACAAAATTAGAACAATTAGCCAGCTAATAAGTAGCGAGTCGACTACACCCTGAAACATTTTAAACATTAATTTATCATTCGCATTTGTTTTGATCGACTTTCTCCGCTTTAAAATCTGCGTTTTTTCGACTTCGTGTTCGTAAATACCGTTTTCCTGGAGACGACTAATTCTAAAATTTCAAATACAAATATTTAATTAAACATGTTACAACGCATTTTATTCTTGTTATTATTTCAGTGATATTATTAAAATAATTACATTAAATTAAAATTTTCAAAATTTGTCCGATTATGCATAGTAATATTATTATCGAATAATGCATTAAATACGTTGATATAGTAAGTTGTTTGAGAATCGGGTGTCGTGATAAAATAATCGAGACCCTCGTCGTATAAATCTAGCAATTTCGTTTCGGCGCGAATAAAATTAAACATGTAATTAATATGCAGCGGACTAGCAAGCAACACGCAGTCGTTGCGAATGACATTGGTGAAAATATCGATTGACGTATTCGAGTCAAACATGATTTTGAATGGATCGACAGTTACGAATCTATCAAGCAACATTTTACTCGATGCAGCATCATTGCTATCGCGAAGCTCCTTATATAATTGATGAAACATGCCGAAAAACAACATGATATAAATTTTCGAATTTTTCCACTTGATACTATCCATCAATTCTTTTATAGACGATAAAGTGGCAAGTATGTTATCGTTTAAGATTCTATCGTATAGTTCGCTCGAAAAGATGACCGATATGAGCACGCTGGAAAGTAGCCAGGTGCTCGCGACGAGGCGCTCGGCGCTGTCCACCCGGCCTCGGCTGCTGTGCATTGAGACCGAGAGTAGAGCTTTCGAATAGTTCCAAACGCTTTCCGCGAAGCTATGCAGCGATCGATTCTTTATTGCGATTAGTATTGATATTATTGATATTGAAATGAACATGGCAAAATATGTGCTGCCGTCTAGACAGTTTAGATGGTTCATTAGGGGCACTTTATCTAGATTCGAATTTAATAATCTTAATGTTAATAATTAATTATTTATACTATGCATATAATCTATACACAGAATATTCAGCCAAAAGTAACTAGCTAACAACAGTCAAATAAAATAAAATCTCAACAGGGTAATTTTTTTAAAACGAAATAAACACTATAATATAAAATTGTAAAATAATTATTTAAATATGCGAGTCAACTTTGCATTCTATAATTTATTAACAAGTTGATTGTTAAATATCTTGTACCAGAATAAATATTTTAGTATAAGAATATTTTAAGTGAACATTATGCAAATGATATAATCTTAACCTTGTAGTTTTATAAATAAAAACACAATTTTATCAATTAGTTAAATAAAAGTAATATAAATAAATGCAAACGTTTTTTGGTTTTGCCGAGAATTGCTTCGCCATAATAAGCGCCGATGTATCGACTCAATCGAATGCCGATCACCCTGGTCATTTCCATGTACGCGTGCGGCGCGTACGGGAATAGTATAATTGAGCCCGGATACGCGAGGCTAGTTTGTATCATGTTTAATCCTTCGGCACCGGCATTGTTTTCGTGAAATGTAAATCTAAAACTGTTTTATTATTTAAATTATTATTTTACTTATTTTATATTAGTCTCGCTTAGAATAAAATTCAAATTCCTACTTGATATTCACGTATTCTGCGAACGTTTTCAGTAACAGTATTAAAGATCCGCAGTATTTGTAGTACAGAATAGTTTGGTTGCCATCCCTGGCCTCCCAGTCCGCGTACGTCAGATACGGCGGATATATAGCCGACACGACGTTGAGTGCAGTTACCGACGAATTGGTCGCCCAATCGGTCGTATCGTTGATTGCATTCAATGTTACGCACGTTTCGCTCATTTTTGCAAAATTTCTAAAATTGATTTTGTTATTAATTTCTACAAATATAAACTGAAAATATTAAAAAAAATAAAAATTACATTTATGGAATATGGTATGCAAGAATATTGATTTAGGATGTTTATTTTTAAATAATTATCTTATTAAGATTAAACGTTTTTAAAATAATTATTATACATAACATGTTATAGCTGTTTATAAGCTGAAAATAAATAAATCTAATTTTTATTTTATGATTTTGCAAGAATAATTATTCTTTTATTTTTTACAGTACATTAATTTTTAATTTTAGTTAAGTATATTTTTTGTGTATTTAATTAGCTAATGAGGTTGTTTAAAAAATCTAATAACAGTATTAAATCTGTCCTTTTAGTTTATAATGATAATTTTTACATTTATCTTAAAATAAACAAGCTACTATTACTAAATAACAAAATAATATTAAAGCATAATAAAATATTAACTTTGAGTGCATTTTTATTTCTAAAGCAATTTTATAAATTAATTAAAAAATTAATATTTTTTAAATAAAAATATTCTGCACAAATTTTAAAAACAGTGCTTAAAATAAAATACAATTAAAGCATGATTAATCAGGCATAAAATTACTCGCGTACACATTCCTTCGAGACAAATTCAATTATAAACAAAATTAGAACAATAAGCCAGCTAATAAGTAGCAAGCCCACTACACCCTGAAACATTTTAAACACTAATTTATCATTCGCATTTGTTTTGATCAACTTTCTCCGCTTTAAAATCTGCGTTTTTTCGACTTCGTGTTCGTAAATACCGTTTTCCTGAAGACGACTAACTCTAAAATTTTAAATACAAATATTTAATTAAACATGTTAAAAAGCATTTTATACCTATTACACTATTATCAAAATAATTACATTAGATTAAAATTTTCGAAATTAGTCCGATTATGCATAGTAATATTATTATCAAATAGTTCATTAAATATGTTAATATAGTAGGTGGTTACAGAATCGGGTGTCGTGATAAAATAGTCGAGACCCTCGTCGTATATATGTAGCAATTTCGTCTCGGCGCGAATAAAATTAAACAAGTAATTAATATGCAGCGGACTAGCAAGCAACACGCAGTCGTGGCGAATGACATTGGTGAAAATTTCTATTGAGGTATTCGAGTCAAACATAATTTTGAGTGGATCGATAGTTACGATTCTATCAAGCAACATTTTATTCGATGCATCGTCGTTGCTATCGCAAAGATTCTTAACTATTTGATGATAAATGCCGAAAAACATTATGATATAAATTTTTGAATCTTTCCACTTAATACTATCCATTAATTCTTTTATGGATGATAAAGTAGCATATATATTATCTTTTAAAATTTTTATGAATACAATGCGACAAAAGTCGGCAAACCATATAATAGTGAACCCAAACCATAGACTGAGAATACTAGAGGAGAGGCACAGGAACTCTTCAAATGATAACTTCAGACTGATCTCGTAGGTAGTGGTCGGATGCATCGGGTGTTGAAAATATATCAAATAAGCATCATGTATATTTTTAAAATTCTCATCCGTGTTAACCACATGCGACGCGTAATACTCAGCCAAACAGTCGGTAATATGTTTGCACTGATTCTCGCATTTGTTTTTATCAATAATCAAAGTTATCACCTTGTTAGTCCTAACTGCATCGGTAACATTGTAGCTGGTATTTTCATGTGAATAAGCAAGTATATTTTTATCGTTGCATTCTTTTAAACACTGATCGCGTGTTAGCCGTCGACTACACGACGTGTCGATCGCATCGAAGCGATACTTCACTTCTGTTTTTCGAACCGTAATATATGAGGCGTTGAACGGATTTAATGCGATTTTAATCATATTTTCTAAACCTTGCGATTCAGTTAAGTAATCGACGTTTGGGTGAATAAACATAAATATTTTACTGCTCGGAAAAAGCGACTTGTTATATAAATCAATTCCAATGCGAATTTGCTCATAATGTATCGTGGTAAAATGTGCGGATACTGATCTGCAATAATGTGTTGGCGTAATTGCATCTGTGTAACTTTTATTAAGATTAAAATCAATTTCGTTATAGTTTGTATCATAATATTTATCATATATAATCTTGGTAAAATTTACGAAATTATCAAATTGATAATTAATTGTTAATAATTAATGTTTTCAAAACTTAACTTGCTAATATTTTGGTTGTCGATGTCTACGTATTGGTTTGTTTTAATTAAATGTATCATGTCGGTTTTGGCAATACATATTCTGATGGTTGGTATCGCAAATTGTTTGTCGTATTCGTACTTAACATTAGTAGTGGTTTCGTACGAAAAGTAGATTCCATTCAATGTATATAAATGATAGACACATCCAATCAAACATAACAGTTTGGTCAACATGTTATAAATTGTTGTTTTGTTTATTTTACGCATTTTAAAATTTATAGGCAAGGTTGCTATAATTATAAGTAATTTTTGTATTATATAATTTCAATATAATAGTTAAATATTTAATTTCTGATAAAAATTATACTTGATAAAATCATTGCAAATGAGCTAGTTACTCTATATATAAATTACAAATTAATTTTTTATTTTTGATATTTATATTTAATCAATATATTTTAATATCATAATAAATATAAGTATGTAATTGAATGTAATAAAATTTATAACTTACTATGATGTTTTATAAACTTAATATTTATTTAATAAATGTAAAATAAATAGACTATGTTAATATTGAAGTTAGTAATCCATAATAAGCTATAAATCATAATATATAATGTATATTTTATAAATACTTAAGATAAACAAATATATAATGAATTAATAAAATATAATAATTATTTTAAGTGTTTAACGATTTTTTTTCCTAATAAACTGTTTAATCTTAAGCAGTGTAAGAAAGAGAAATAAAAAGTTTTGTAAGAATAGTACTATTTGTTACGTTATTTGTGGCGTAAAATATAATATCGTTTGTAAACAAACAGCACTTTTGAATGTTTGGAAAAATATTTTCGGTTTTTATTTATTTTTTAATTATTTAATTTAGTAATTAGTTAATTGTTTTGAGTTTTAGAGAAAATGTTTTCGATTAAAGCGAATGATATTTTCGATGAATTAAAGGCCGAAAACATTCGACTATTAAATGAGTTATTGTTTGCGAATAAATGTCTGAATGTTTTGATTGCATTGAAA
>JAQIXC010002141.1:0-11764 GCA_034697605.1 Metabelba pulverosa
ACACAATTACCACTAATTAAGCACGATATATTTTACAGAAAAATATTATAATATGTATTTTGCTATTTTATTATAATCTGTATATTTTATATGTATATGTAAACAGCTATTTAAAATATATTTTTATTTTTATTTTTCATTACGTCAATATATTGATCTTAATTTTAAACTGTATAATATCATAGAATTATAAACTAAAACTGCAAATATTTGTTTTAGTTTAAATTATTTATACAACATATTATTAGAATTCCTATTAATTTAGTGTTATTCATAGTAAAAATTGACATACTGTCAGATTGATTACGTTTTTGATTAATTTTGTTGTAAATAAACTTAGAATATTATAAAATATAATATGATATAAATTTTTAAAAACAAATTTTTATAACATTTATTTAAGCATTGCAATATAAATAAACAGGTTCGTGTTATCTTCTATAAAAACAATCTAATATTAAGAAACATGATAAAAAGAAATAAATAAACTTGTAAAGTTTGCGGTAAAGTTGAAAAAAGGTCGTCAAAACGCTAAAACTTATTAAGGAATATTTTACCTAGTAGTAATGATGTATGGGTATAAAATTTTAACCTTACCTGTTATATTAATTTGAATGATAAATAACTGATATTTTAGTGATTTGCAGCTGGTATAAATAGAGGACTAACTTGTAATAAATTTACATTATTTTATGCCCAAACAAATTAATTCGCAAATATCAATCAAATAAAATAATAATAACTATTCAATTATGCATACATCAAATAAATATCAAGCCTATTTAAGAACTTATTATCACGGTCAAATATCAAAGTTTGATAAACCTGTATCAATTAATACGAATATAAAGTTTGCGAAACGATTTGCTATAATTATATCGAATGATTTGGACGAATACGAGCGACAAAAACATCTATCAAATAGAAAAGCAATATTCAAAACAACTTTTATGAAGATATTAATGTCGATTCTGACCATTAAATACCTGTTCGCCGGTCTGTACCCAAAACAGTGGGTATTTGTGTTGACGAGTGACGCGTCGTATCTATTGGGCAATCAATCGCTTTTCTCACTCATCATAGGCGTCAGTCTAATCGTTGTCTTATGTGTTAGTTCTGTAATACAATTACAAGAAATGCAGAACTCATTGAAATTATTCGCATTTCTCAACGCATTTGAAAACAAACGCATTATTGCATTGAATGCGCGAAACGATCGGATACTCCGGCTTCGACTCAACCTATTGCAGGCATTGCTCTTTCGGCAGACGTTTCCGTCGGCTGTCGTCGTAATGACAGGACTGCTGATCGCGCCGTCGGTCGTCGCCTACTTCTCGGCCGACTCCGGCTTCACTCTAACGGGTATTATATTCTGGTCTATAGTGACGACTGTCTGCACGACATACCTCTTCGCGAACTTCGTGTTCGGGATTTGGGTTTGGATTCTATGCGCTCTCTATTTGAAGTATAAGTTTCGCGAAATTTATGGCATTATTAGTGTTTGTCTGAAATTGCGTTCGGAATCGTCGCTCAAGTATGCGATCGCTTCACACGAATTGGTATCGAAGCTGACGAACGAATTAAACCGATTCTTTAAATTCTTGATTTTCATCCCGTATTACGTCACGACTCCCGGGTTTATGCTTTTGCTGTATTTGATTCAATCGAAAGAGACGTCCGATTTGGTGCGCATTCTATACGTCTTTCTATATGTCGTCCTATTTTCGGCCGTCTTTTCGGTCAATCTGTTCAGCACTTGGATCAGCCATTGGGCGCATAAACCCTATTCGCTATTGAATCGGATTTTAGTCCGAAATACGGTTTCGCTTCGAAATAAACTTAAAATCTTATCATTGGTTGAGAAGCTGTCCGGACCTGACATTGGGTTCTATTGTTTAGACTTTTTTCCTATGAATAACTATCACTTTTTCAAATATTTGCTAAATTTTATTTTAATTTATATACTTATAACAGAATTAATTTATGAATGACATAATATTAATTAACATTAATATTAATAACTTTAATGTGTAAATAATTGTTTAATAATCTGGCTTTGTTTTAATCATTATAAATATAATTTAATGAATTTGCAAATTTTTAACAAAATAAATAAAATAAAAATAATTTATTAAAATATAATAATATATAAAAGAATAATAATAAATTGTTTAAGCTAAAAGGTAGTTTTTCTACTCTACCCCGTTATTTCATGCGTTATTTCTACTAAATATATTGTCGTTGATTATATTTGATTAATGTTTTCTTAATGCATGTTGCTTTATAGAGTTTGATATAAAAATTAGTTTCATTGTACAAAAGTGTATAGGATTTTATTTAGAAGTAAATAAATAATTTATAATGGAAAATAACATATATTATTTTAAACATGTTAATTTATTTTTAAAAATTTATTATTTTATAAACTTAAAATAAGAGAAATAAGTTAAAATGACTAAAAGTAAAAAACTAATAAGTTTAATGCAACTTGCAACTAATATAAATAATATAATAATTGACGTGTATTTGCTTAAATATTTTAATTAATAAAAATTTATATAAATTAAAATTTTGTTTAAATTAGTGAGATTTTACACAGTCGAATAATTTATTAACAACCATTGTATGTAAACAAATAAACAGGTAAAGATTTTAAGAGATTAAACCCGAAATTAGTACATAGATTAGAATAAAATTCAATAAATATCGAAAGAAGTTATAGTTATTCATCGAAAATAAGTCCAAACAATAGAAGCCAATGTCAGGTCCGGACAGCTTCTCAATGAACGCCAGGATTTTGAGTTTGTTTTGAAGCGAAACCGGATTTTTGGCTAAAAACGCATACAATAGAGTATAGGGTTTATGCGCCCAATGGCTGATCCAAGTGCTCAACAGATTGACTGTAAATACGGCCGAAAAGGTTACGACATATAGAAAGACGTATAGAATGCGCACCAAATCGGACGTCTCTTTCCATCGAATCAAATACAGCGAAAGCATAAACCCGGGAGTCGTGACGTAATATAGTATAAAAATAACAAGTTTATAGAATTTGTTCAATTCGTTCGTCCGCTTCGACACCGACTCGTGCGTAACGATTGCATACATTAGCGCCGATTCCGAACGCGAGTCGAGAGTGCATTGAATTTTGTCGACAACTTCGCGATACGTATACTTCAGATACAGAGCGCACAGAATCCAAATCAAAACACCGAATGTAAGGTTCGCGTAGACGTATGTCGTGCATAGGATTGTCATTATTGACCAGAATATAATACCCGATAGAGTAAAGCCGGAGTCGGCCGAGAAGTAGGCGACGACCGACGGCGCGATCAGCAGTCCTGTCATTACGACGACAGCCGCCGGAAACGTCTGCCGATATAGAAATGCCTGCAATAGGTTGAGTCGACGCGACAGTCGCCGCCAATCCCTATCATTTAATGCAACGATTCGTTTGTTTTCAAATGCGTTCAGAAATGAGAATAATTTCAATGAATTTTGCATTTCGTGGTATTGTATGACAATTGCGTGAAATAATACGACAATAAGTGCGGCGCTTATGACGAGTGAAAACAGCGATTGATTGCCCAATAGATACGACGCGTCACTCGTCAACACAAATACCCACTGTTTTGGGTACAGACCGGCGAACAGGTATCTGACGATCAGAATCGACATTAATATCTTCATGAAAGTTGTTTTGATTATTGCTTTTTGATTTCCATTTTGTTTTTGGTCTTCATATTCATCCAAATTATTTGATATAGTTATCGCATATGTTTTTGCAAATTTGATACTTGTTTCAATTGAAATGTTTTGATCAATTTTTGATATTTTATCTTGATAGTATTGATTAAGTTTTGTTTTATATTTGTTTGATGTAAACGCAATCGAATTTCGTTTTGATGTCATTTTGATTGGAAATAAATATCTAATAAAATACAATAAATATTATACAAGTTTTATGTAATATTATCTTAACATTGTTTTTATATGTTTAAAATTATCTTTATATTTAATAAGTCATAATACCAGTTTATATCTAATTCTTTTTAATTATTTTAAACACGCATAACTAATTATATAAAATAACTTTATATTATGTATAATTTTCATTAAATGTTAATTGTTATTTATAAATATTTATTGATTTTATTATTTTATATTTATAAACTTATTACAAATAAAACAATCATTAGTAAGTCACTAATGTTAATCTAAAATTTTAAACATGTACACAAAAATGATAAAATTTTATATTAAAAAGAAATATTCACTTCATTATATAATAAATATAAATTATTAACTTATTTATTTGATTTAGCTTTAATATTTAACCTAATTTAATATTATTACATATAGCAAACATTATGTTGTCCTAAGTATGTTATTTTAAAGAAACAATAATTTTATTTTAATAACGTATAAACAGTGATATAAATATGAATAGTTTGAATAATAAATTGTAAGTTTGTTATAAAATTTATTATTTATCTAGATTGATGTAAAATCTTCCGATAAAAACTAAAATTAATTAATAATTAAAAATAATAACACTGACCCATCATTGTATTTATTAATTTGACACTACAGTATCATGTAAATGTATCAATTCCATTTTGCCGGTTAGATAATTGTAATTTAATATTTTATACATATAACTTTGTTTTTATTAAAACTTAATGCAAAATTTATTAAATAAATTAGTAAATCGATTTACGATGAATAGATTTTTATTAATAATTGTAAGTTTATTAGTTATAAATTATATTTGATAAATAATATAAAATAATTTTATCAGGTTAGTTTTGCCACTATAACTATTGAATTGCCAACCAATGATGAAACAATTCTCGAGTCAAATGAACAGCCATTTTGCGGAACAATTGACGGTTAGTTTGAATTCCAATTTATTTATAATTTAAAACATAATATAATTATTTCACTATTTTCACACATATTTAGAGCCAATAATCCCATTAAAGCCACGGAATAGAGTTCAGCCGTATTTCGGAAAACTATTCTTTAAGTTATCGATATTTTACGACAATTCGCTGTTATATCGCTATAATGGCAATGAAAGCAAAGCGAATGAATTTGTGTATCGCTTAGCGAATGCCGTTTCGATGATATATCGACACAAAAATATGCGACGAATTGCAGACATTGTCGTCGAAGTCAAACGAATCGGTGTTTATCCCAAATTAGTTCGCAATTATGGCGACGGCATTGATTATATGGACGAGTTTTGTGTATGGTATCAGTGTATGTATACTTGATAAACAAAATTATTTTAAAACAGTTACAAATAAATATAGCCATATATTAAATTAACTAAGTTTTATGTTTAATTAATTTATATTAAAACCAGCATAATTCATTAATTGCAAAGTAACAACAAATAACTATAATAATTTAACTATAGATATAATTATATATATTTTTAACAGTATAATATTAGTACAATGTATTAAATTATTTTTTATTGTACATTTATAAAATTAGTCATTTTAAAATGAATTTTGTACGCTTAAACAATTTTATCAATATAGTGTTAAAATAAATAATAAATTAAATATTTTGTTAAAAACTGCATATTACAAATTAGTAAATAAAAATTTATAATTGTTAATTCAATATTAGCTAGATATTTTGACCTCGGTACGGCATCGGTTTTGTTAACTGGGTATTAACTTACTTAGTAGTTAAAGCAATTTTTTAGCTTGATTAACTCAAATAAATTTTATAGGTTTAATATTCGAGGGCGTGGAGACAAAGATACTTCTGTGCAAGGTTGTAAAAAGTTAATTTATAGATCTAGATTAATTCTATATTGTTTAAACTTAAACATTAAAACTACATAAAACGTATTTACCAACGAAAATATTATAATTATCATATATTTTAAACTTGCTAACAAATTCAACAATGCTATTATATTTTATTCAGGCTATGGGTATCTCAGCAGTTCTTGTATCTGGCAAAAAAGTATAGTTTGATTATCTATTAAATTTATATTAATTAAAATAAACAGTAATATACTAATTTGATTGCACAGATCCATGTGTTCTAGTTGAAGCAAGATCATTTCGCGCTGCGTGGGTTATAGCGCATGAGCTGGGACACACGTATGTTTATAGTGCATTTACACAGTTTATTTTTAAATTCTATTTTGTATATTATCCAGAAAATAACAATTGTAAAATTTTTTAATTTAAAAGATATACCATATTACAATCATGTAAAAAGCTTAATTAATAAATTAATTCATACTGCTGGTATTATTATCTATTATTATGTATTATAATTAATAGTGTTTAAATAAAATATATTAATTGATATCAAATAAATTACTTCAACATGTTACAAACCAACAGCCTAGGCATGAACCATGATGAATCACTCAACTGCGGCGCCGGACACATCATGTCGGCCACGACCGGCGACGGCAAGACTCGATGGTCTGACTGTAGTCTCAATCAATTGGTTACCTATTTATCCGATATACAAAACACGAGGTTTTGTGCAAAACAATTTCTATATAATAAACTATCAAGTATAATTAATGTAAACTACTTTAATATACGAAGGTATTGGTGCTTTGCAACTACAAGTGGCAGCCAATTCCCAAACGTTTCGCTACCGAATGAATCGATGGACTACTGGTCGACGTCCGCTGACCGACAGTGTAGTACAGCCCTCGGCAATCAATTTAAACAGTATTATTCGTATTCGACAAATGTATTGTTTAATTCATATGTTGTTAATTTTATATGAGAATTAATTTAATTTAATTAAATACTTATTGAATAGATATGTAATCGGATTGAGTGCACGAATGATGTGTTCAAAGCGGGTATACATCCGGCGATTGAGAACACGACTTGTGATTGGAGTCGACGACGCGTTTGCAATGAAGGCGATTGTCAATGAATTCCATAACGCCTTTGATATAAATTTTGTTTTAATTATTAATTTTAAAATAAAAATTATAATTTCTAACAAGTTTTACTGTAATAACTTCGATATGTGTATTTGATATTGAATAATTTGTTAATTAAACTTTATAAATTAACGCTTTTAATTTTATCAATATGTATAATATATATATAAATTTATACCTTGTTATTGCATTCTACTAACATGCAATTTAATAGAAATATTTCACTATTGGATAAAAATTATGCTAAGATAAGTTACTAATAAATTAATACGCAAGATATACATGCTAAGCCAAACAAATGTTATATTATAATAATTGTAATACGCAAATGTAATTTTGTTTATTAAGCAAAATATTTTGTATACTATTGTTGAATATTGATTATAAAATAAATACTTTTATTAATAATAAAACAGTTACATAAAACATATCTTAAAACTAAATTTCTTAACTAAATCAGCATTAAAAAATTTATATGACAGATATAAAAATATTTATATGTTAATGATAATTTAATAGTATACAGATTATTAGAATAGATATAAATCAACAATAAAAGATTATACATAATTTTAGGGATGCATTTTTAGGAATATGTTTATTATAGTAATTAATCAGAAGATAATACATAAATAAAAATATGTTACAAATATTATATATTATTTAAAGTATTATTATTATTATTAAAATAAATATTTTATAATGTAAGTGATGTTTGAATGAGAATAACTGAATACGAGATAATAAAAGCAATAATTGATAGAAAAGTGTTTGTATTGATTGCAAACAAATTCATGACATTTAAGCATAACTTCGATTCAAACGCTTTGATTGACATTAGATTCAGTTTTTCCGACAGTTTAGTAGACATTTCATTCGTTTGATTCAAATAACGTATTTCTAACTTATGTACAAACTCTGCGAAACTACTCGGAATATGATTGCAAATTATACATAGAACTAATATAAATCCTAATTGATAAATCAATACCGTAATTACCCATGCCAATATTGTTTGATGTTTTAGCGCAATCATACAAATAAATGACATGGATGTTATTGCATGACAACATAATTGAACAATTAAATAAATTGAAATTATCTTGTTGAACTCATAAATATTTAAATATATTTTGTGTATTTTTCGATATATAACTTCAAAATTTAATTCATTACTTGAGTTATAAATTTGTTTAAAATTTTGCAAAACAATACAACATTTGTACGCAATTAATGAAAGCGCAGACATCTGAGTGTTCAGTGACAAAATGTACAGTATAAATATATGAAAATTAAAATATACAATATTTATTCGATGCAATGAAGCATAGATTAGAATAGTATATAATATTGGAAATACAAATTGAATTATAGTAATCGTAATTCCAATTCTCGACTCAATTCTGTCGTTAACAGCAATCGACGCGTTATTCTTCAAGTGTTTCAAAATTGCATTTCCTTTCCATAACATGAATACACAGATAATTTCCGTTTGAAAATAATAACAAGTTCTTCCAAGATAAAAAAGGACTACGAGAATAATTGACTTGTTTTCTTTTATAACATTATATTTTTCATCTTTTAGCATTTCAGTAATCATGTAATATGTATTATATATTAAAGCAATTGATAATAAGATATTCCATAATATTTGTAACACTTTTTGCCGTTTTGTTAGTTTAGTGCCAATAGTCGTTCCCCAGTATGTGATTCCAATCAGTTTGTGATAGCGTATTAATAATTTTAAACCTGATAGATTTTTGTTACTAATATTCATGCCAATACTATTTTGTACACTCATAATTATTTAAGTCAATTTATTATTTATTATTTTGTATTAACACTCATTAATTTAATATAATATATAATCCTATTAAGCTATAATCATATATTTTATTTAAAATGTAACTTTATGTTAGTAATTGTATTTATAAAATTTAATTAAATTGTATTTATATAACTTATAGTTAAATACATGAGCACTTACTAAATAAAATATTTACAGTATCATGTGAATATTACTTTATTTATAGCATTAACTTTGAATATTGTTATTTTATTATTCAAAAAATATAAATTGTAAATTGCAAATAAAATCTGCAATACTAATAATATTAAAAACTATTTATTTTATAACTAATGTTAAGTATAAATATTGCTTAATATGCTTAAAAGCATTTGCATATAATTAATACATTGCTTAGTATTTATTAAAATAGTTTTTTATATATATTTGATTTAATAAGTGCTTTTACATTGAACTAAATTTTTATCTTAATTGCATTAATGTAATTAATAATTAAAGCACCATATAATATAAATATGTAAAATAGTACAATATAACAATATGTAATTTCTTTGATAATTAACAACTATAATTAACTATGAATGCGCAGGGAAGTATCGAAATGAATATTAGTAACAAAAATCTATCAGGATTAAATTTTTTAATACGCTATCACAAAATCATTGGAATCACATACTGGGGAACGACTGTTGGCTCTCAACTAACAAAATGGCAAAAAGTGTTACAAATATTTTGGAATATTGTAATAATGATTGCTTTAATGTACTATACAGTCTATACAACTGGTGATATATTAAATGATCAATATAAAAATGCAATGAAGGCTAATAAATCTATCATTATGGCAATGATGGTTTACCTTGGAAGAATTTGTTATCTCATTCAAACGGAATTAATCTGTGTATTCATGTTATGGAAAGGAAATGCAATTTTGAAACACTTGAAGAATAACGAGTCGATTGTTGTTAACGACAGAATTGAGTCAAGAATTGGAGTTACAATTACTATAATTCAATTTCTATTATCAATAATTTATGTCATTTTATGTTTTGTTTTATCAAATCAAATAAGTGACATGTTCTATAAATTTCATTCATTTATACTGTTTATTTTGTCACTGAACACACAGTTATCTGTTCTCTCATTAATTGCTTACAAGTGTTGTATTGTTTCGCAAATATTCAAACAAATTCTTAAATTAAATGTTGAATTGAATTTTGATGTTATATTTCGAAGACTACACAAAATATACCTTGACATTGATGAATTTAACAAGCTTATTTCATTTTACTTAGCAGTTGAACTAACATCTCACACAATTATATCTATTACATATATTTGTATGACTGCATTAAATTACCAAACAATAGTTTGGACAATAGTAATAATATTTTATCACATTAAAATAATTCTTGTTATTTGTATAATTTGTAATCAAATTCCCACAAGTTTTGCAAAATATTATAAAGATTTAGAAATACATTATTTGAATCAAACAAATGAAATGTCAGTTTCGGCTAAACTGAGTCTAATGTCAATCAAAGCGTTTGAATCGAAGTTATGCTTAAATGTCATGAATTTGTTTGCAATCAATACAAACACTTTTCTATCAGTAATGGCTTTGATTATCTCGTATTCTGTTATTCTTATTCAAACATCACTTTCCTTATAAATACTGTTAATCCTACTTAGATGCAATTCTTATTTGATTACTACAGTATGTAATATACTAAATAATACGCATAAGTTCCTTAAATTATTTATTATATTATTATAATATTAAAATGTAAAATATTAAAAATTAAAAACTTTATATAATTAAAATTTGTGAAACTATAAAGTTTTTAAAACAATTGTAAAAGCATTAAAAAGTGTTACATTTATTAAAAATTCTATTGGTGAAAAGTTTGAGGGATGAATTTTATTATTTTATTTACGTTTTTACGTAATCTTTGCTAGTTTATATAAAAAACAATATATTAAAAAAGTTGCCAATTAAAATCTGTAAAATGTTTTTTAAAAATAATTAAAAAAGTAGTGGATGTATAAATTACGTTGGTGGAAAGTTTGGGGCCAGAATTCGGACAATTTGAATAAAAAAATATTAAAATTGGTTAAGCGGTTCCAGAGATATTATTTAATTTGTCGTACTCGCATATTCTGCTATTATAATGGTAATAAACATTTAACATTTATCACATAAATTGCATGCATGATAGCTATTACAGTAGTAACATAAAAAAAATATTTAGATATATATTAAATTTATGGATAATTAATTATTATAATTGTTAAAATCTAGATTAATATTGTTAATTAATTTTACATGTGCATTAGTTTATATAAATATAAAAATATATTTAGAAATGTGTTTACATTAAATTACTAGTACATTCAAATAATATACAGAAATTATTAGTAAAATAGCATACAATAATTGTTAATAATCTATGTAGTTTACAAGTGCAGTATATTGCAAATGAACAACACATGTAAAATTATTATTATTACCAATTGCAAAATTATAACATGTATATTAATTACATATTTATATCTATTTATAGTTGATAAATAAAATTTATAATTAAAATATCTTAGATGTTTTTGTGTTTAAATGTATGTTAAATTTATTTAATAATATTAAACTAATTTGTAATAATGCATATTGGTCAAATGTTTTACTATATCTATTGTGTATAAATAATACATGTTCAACTTAACTATTTTGACATTAACGTACTTAGTGTAATTAATATGCTGAGTTTAATCAAAATATTGTTTATATTGCATATGCAAATAAATACCAATAAATAAAAATCATATTAATGAAAATAGTTTTTAAAATAAAAATATACTGTATGAAAACCATATGAAAAATATGAAACCATTTAGAAACAATTCAATTAATCCAAAGGAAAAAATATCGACAGATGTGGCGATAAGAGGAGCGGAAAGTCATTTGTTTAGAATCGGGTTATGTCTGCCGACAGACAATCCGAACGTCAGTTCACTTC
>JAQIXC010002142.1:0-11761 GCA_034697605.1 Metabelba pulverosa
ACCGCCTTATGCTCTCGAGTCCGTCAAAAAATAATTACGACTATTGGCTAAATTATTTAACTGATTTCGAAATTTATGCTTAACAAAATTATTTAAATCATATAAATAAAATGTTTGTCTTATTTGTTTGTGCCGTTATAGTTTGTACGTGTTAAACTTTTGATTTAATAAATGTTTGCATTTTATTATTGTCTTAATTATTCAATTTAATTGTTTAAAATTTAGCTTAACACATAAATCCTAAATGTTTTTACCAAGACTCAAATTAGGTACAATTAAGTAAAATTAAGCATTTCAAATTTATTTACATTTACATTACTAGACTGTAGAGCAATTAACTTTAAATTAAAGGAAATTAGTAACTGTCAAATAAGTTTATAAAAGTTTTATTCAATAATTGTTTTGTCTAAATCATCATGCTCATAAATAATCGCTTCATAACGACTAAGTGGGACAAACGATTGAAAAATATTTGTGAAAATAAAGACCCAAACAATCAAATTAATGAACACAAAGAATGCGATCAAAACATTCGTATAATTATAATCACAATTGAGATGCAAATTATATTTCCACTCATTCCAGAAAAGCCAGTAGTCGTCCGGGTGCGGGCAAAACACCAGGGCAACCAGCTCGGCCATTTTGCACACGTCGGCAACGTGGCAGTGGTAAATAAACGCAAACTGCTTGCTGAAATGTCGGGGTACGCGCGCCCGTTCGGCAATCATACCGCTGAGAAAGAAGTCTTCGGTATTCACAACAACGCCGGTGTAGTCGTCGATCGATTGCACCAAACGATTGGTCACATCATTCGTGAAGACATAGGCGGCGCCGTAAATGTACGCGGGGTAGTTGTCGTGCGGAATATAACCATGCTCGCCCTCGTTGAGCACTGTATGAGCGCCGCGCTTATAGCCGGTAAAGCCTGCTTTGAATTCGCCGATCGTTTGCATCAGTCGCTCGACATTCACGACAACGTCGTCGTCGGCCTTCAGTATATACCGCGGGTTTCGGCAATTGCTTGCAATCCATCGCATTGTGGCGATGGTTTTGAGCGTCAGGTTGTAGTAGTGGTCGATGAAAGTAAACTGTATAATATCGCCGTACTTCTCGGCCTCGGCCGCGAGCAACGCGTTGATCCGCGCGTTTCGGCTCAACGCGATCGCGAAATACGCGCTGATATTGTATTTGCGCTTTGCTTCGGCAACCCATGTCCGCCGCACGGCCTCTCGTTTCCGATAGAATGTGCCGTTGGTCTGCGCGGCGCTTGGAATGAACATCGCGAGCGTACTGCCGGCGCACGCGCTCGCCTCGATGGTTGGCCGCGCTTTCGTTAACTCCAATTCGTCTCTACTGTTCGCGTACTGGAGTTTGTGCTCGGAATCGACCGCCATTTTCCCGTCGGTGACTGCGCTCTGTTTGATGAAATAGTTTCCGAACTTTAATCCGATTGCAAATAGTATCGCAATCGGAAACACAACTAAAACACAGGATTTCACTTTCATTCTAGTTTTCAACTACCGCTATAACATTGATTTGATTGTGCATGTTATTTGCCAAGTACAGTTTGATGTACAGAATAAGTACATAGAACTGTTTGTTTTGATCATTTTTATTGAATCATACTTTTTTCACCGTATGTTTTATATATTATAATATATAATATATTTGAAAATTATTATTTAAATTTTTTAATTAACTCTTGTATGGAATAGCAATTATTTATTAATAATTATTATTTTAACACGTTATAATTTTAATAAATTAAGTCTTAGTTTTGTCAAATTAGATATTAATGTAATTATAATTAGTAGTAAATATTTTATAAAATACAAATTAATTATAATCATTTATCAGTAATAAATTATCAGTTAATATTATCATAAATTATCACATTAAACATTAAAATAAACTGTTTAAACCAATATAAGCAAGCAAAATTAAATTCCAGCCACTATTGCCCAAATGTACGCTCGAAGCCGAGCAGTAAATTCGCGGCAAATCTTTCCACTTATTGTAGAAAACAATTTGTTCGGACGCGGACTCGCACTGCACCAGCGCTGTAACATGGTACATTCGGCAGATATTACTCATACGACAGTTGAACGGAAAGTAGAATTCGCGACTCAAGTGTCGGCGAACGTCGGCCTTTTCGGCGAGAATACCGGTGACGAAGAAATCTTCAATGTCTAAAACGTAACCAGGGTAATTATCAAACGTTCGCAACAGTTTCGGAATCACATCCGAAGAGATCAGATACGCGCCGCCATATACGTACGGCGGCAGCCACTTCATCGGGTAGTACTTATCCGGTATATATCCATTAGCATGCTTATTCGAACTCCTCATCTGCACCACTCGATAACCGGTAATCCCTTTTGCGAAAGTAGACAACTTCTGCATCAGTCGCTCGACGTTAATGATAACGTCGTCGTCGGCTTTAAGAATAAACTGTGTATTTTTGCAATTAGCATCCACCCATCGCAAAATCGACATCACTTTTAGCGTCAGATTGTAGTAGTTGTCGATAAAATCGAACTGGATAATATCGCCAAACTGCGCCGACTCCGCCGCCAACATCTCGTTTACGGTTTGATTTCGATTCAACGCAATCGCGAAATAGACGCTAATATTGCGGTCGTGTTTGGCGTCGGCGACCCACGTCTGCCGTACGGCCTGTCGGCGTTCGTAGTATTTGCCGCTGATCTGAGCGGCGCTCGGAATGAATACGGCGATCGGCGCGCGATCTCCGCATTCGCCGCCGTTTATTAGCGCCGATCGCTCCGTCAGTTTGATCTCTTCGGCCGAATGTATGTATTTTCGCGTCAAATAGTTTTTTAATTCATTATCGCTTGAGATCACACTTTGCGTTAGAGTCGCGGCTATTAAAATGTGCACAGTTGCAATGTTGAAAATTGTACACTTGTTTGTTGCGCACATTTTTAGCTTATTTATCATTATTATTATTTATTAGAAAATATGTTCATTTCTAAGTTAATGATACTTTCCTAACATCCAACTTGTATTTACAATATATTTTAACTAATAATTTTTGCACCATCATTTCAATATTAAGCAAGACACTTTTTTAACGTTAAAATAATGAATGTATATTTACGTTTTTACAAAGAATAAAAATAAATAATTCATTTCTCCGATAAACAAGCAAATAATTAGTCAGTAAAATTTTACACACTTATTTTTACACCATGATTTTGTAAAGTAACAAGTTGACTAAGATTTAATATTGTTACTAGCGTTAAAATATGGTAAGTCAGCTTTGAAGTTATGATAGCGTAATCATAAACAAACAGACATGATCATTGCAAGATTTGCACATGTTTTTCTATTTTTATTGTTGCGTTTAAGTCACAATTGCTTGAAATTCATACAAACTTTCGTCGTCTTTACACATATAAAATATAACTATAAATAACTGCTGGAAAATAGCAAGCACCAATTAGATTATAACGGATATGTTTTCTGTAAAATATTTATTTAATTTATTCAATAATTGCATTAAATACCCTGCACCATCTCATAATTTACAATTTGCAGATAGTTATAAACATTAGATACAAATTAATAATTTAATGCCATTATTGCAAACATCTGGTTGAAATTAAATAAGCATCCGCTTACTATGGTATTAAATAGTGCATTGAATGAATATAGTGCATGTTAAAATGAAGTAGACATTTATTAAAAATAAGAAATAAACATATTTAAATTTACATTTGACTGTTGATTACAAATAACCATGTAGTTGACTTAGTAAATTGAACTGTCCAAACTGACCGACTCATACGACTCTCTAAGTTCTCTTCGCAAATAGTAGGCTGACATCAAAATGAATACCTCAATCGGAATTGCACACGCTCCAATGTAGCCTGTATAATTTTATATAGCAATATTATATATAAAGCTTAATTAAATTTAATTAATATAACAATAAAATAGTATTAAACAATCAAACCCGAGCTTCCAATGTACGAATCCAAATAATACTTGATTGTTTTAACACATCCTGTGTCCTTCGAACAGTTCAAAAATATACAGTATGCTTAATATCTGCAGTAAGATACCTTATTACGGGTTAATTTACCCAAGTATATTTTTCGGGACATTTCATATTGACTAGATCAATGTTACTTTTACAGCAAGAGCCCGGGTATAAACCTACGTTAACAAATACAATTTACTAATATATAATAATCTATGTTTAACCTTAGCCTATTAGTGAATAAATTAGTACCTTTATACAAGTTAGCATGCTCATCTGTGTGCCAGTCTTTGAGACTGTGTGCACCGCAGCATTTAAACTGTGTTTGCAATTCATTAATCGGCGCATTCCTGTGATAACTGTCCGTTTCGTTCCAATTGTATGTCTCGATCGCCGAACTAATTCGGCTAAACGTATAGCTCGACAACTAAAACAATAATAATTTTATTGTTTATTTCAAAGTCATTATTTATACTGTTTATTATGATATGATTGATTAAATTGTCATTGTCATTCACAATATTTTTTTGTGCAGAAACTCATTTTGATATTTAGTAAAATTGCTATAAAATAAACAAATGTATAAATTATACGAACATTATTATGGTATGCAATCGCCAGATAAGTAGCAAAAATTTGCGTGGTTAAACAAACAATTACTAGTCGAATGAACTGTTAAATCAAAATAGCAGATTCAGCAGATGTGCGAAAATGTTACAATGTTCATTTAACTAATTTACCAAGCTAACTGTGTGGTAGTGTTTCGCGATGCGACCGAAAATGCCGACCAAACTCGTGATGACGACGAGTGCGCTCGAGAACAAGAGGACGCCTATTGCCGATTTGCTGAACAATGAGCAGGGTAATTTAATCCATATATTCATTGCTGATTTACATTTGAATTACTTGTATTGTTTACAGTATAATTTTAATATAATTATAGTTATTAATCGTTTGTTTAAGCAATTACCTTGGCGCTTCGAATATTAAGCTGTTGTACTCGAGTAGAACACATACTCCCAAATAAATAATTGCAGCCCCGCAACACTAACAAGGTAAATTTTTAAAATAAACAATTACATTGCTATTCTATGAGTTACTTACAAACCACAAAAAATTGTAAATATTTAAAACAAACTGTGTAAAGGAATCGCCACACATTGACATAATCAGACCCAGAAACAAATTAAGCAAAAATTTTAGTCAACTTGTGTAGAAATACCTACAATGATTCTTGACAAATTAATTCAATTTAGAATGAGTTTGCTAAAATTATTAGTAAACAATAAAATGTCTATTTAGAATTGATTTATTATTATAACGATTAAAAAACAAAAGTTATATAATGACTAACACGTTTAAATATGATACTTATTATTTAGAATTAATTTATTTATAATATTAAATTAATTTATTATATAAATATGTATATTTTATGTATAAATTGCGTAATATAGCTTTATTCATAATATTCAAGATTAGTAATTTGTTAATAAAATTAATTGTTGTACATTTTTTAAGAGCAGCATTGTTTTATTAAACTTTCATTAATTAATAAGTATAAATTATATTCTATAACTTAATAGAAAAATAAACTGTACTAACTGCAACAATAACAATCAATAATAGTGTTTCACTATGTAAATAGTTTAGCAAAAATATTTATTTTTAAAAATCTTTCTAATCATGATAAATACATATCATGTTATAATAAAATATGAAAATATTATTATTCTAGATATAATAAGAAAAAAGTTATTTGACGTTTAGCATCTCACATTATAAAATTTCAAACAGCAATTAAACAAAAACTATACAAGATAATTTGATAAATCCTTTTTTATTTTATTCAGATTTATAATTAGAACAAACTGAATTGATAAAATATTACGAAAAATTATTTTTAAGGTACAAAAATTAAATAAGGTTTACAAGTTAAAATTTTAATTTGCATAATTTTCTCATATAAGACTCAGAAGTTATTAAACGCGAAGTTACACTAGACACTAATAGCTCTTAAATGAATCCCATATTTACTCTGAGTTTTTTTTGGAGAAATCAATGTAAATCATGTTTTTAGCTTTCAACACACATTTTCTTGTCATAACAAAATTTTTTAGACAAACTTTTTTCAATTCAGTTTATTCTAGTATAATAGTTGTGTATAATGAAAAAGGATTTATTAAACTATCTTGTGTAGTTTTTGTTTAATTAACGTTTTAAATTCAAGAATAAATTGTCGGATTGTGCAGGGTTGTTTATATATAAAAGAATAAAATTTTCATTAACTGTTATCTAATAAGTCATATATCATTGTGGGAACATATCAATTAAATTCCTCATAATTGAAATCACTTCCTGACATCGTGTTTGTAATAAACTGTAAAATTCAATAGAATATTCTAAATTATTAAATATAAATTTAATATTGAAATGTTTTTAATTAATTATTCTTTCTTTAAAATGAAAATTAATATAAGCAATATAAATTTAAAATTAAATATTATATATTGCAAGACTAATTTAAGTATATCTTAATCTGATAAATAAGGTTTTTCTTAAAAAAATAAAATCAACAAGTTTCACTGTGAATAAATGCTTAAAATTATTTAATATGTCTATGGTTTAACAATAATTTAACAAAATTAATAACATTAACATCTTAATGCCAACTGTTATTTCTCTCAAGATAAGATTGCAAATTTTTTTATATAAAAAGCTAACAAATCTTAACCTATTAAACATTATTAACCTAGTTACTATTATCACATTTAATGTAATTAAAGTATAAATTACTAGCATCCAAATTATAGAAACTAATTAATTATTAAATATTATTAATAATGTTTGCGTTGAATAGTTTGCTCTGTATTGCCATAACAGCAATACTATGCAGAAATGTTTCGGCGCTTTGCGAACTAAAATGGGTTAAGACTGACCACAAAACGATTCCGCCGTTCGCGGTGTTGGCCAACACCGGCGACCCGTTGGGCGACTTCTACCCGTCGCGACACGACATCAACGGCGTGCTAACGCCCGGCCGATTCAAGCCGGCGGAGGAGCGGTGTTTCGTGACGATGGACGGCAAAGAACTGACATTTCAGGACAACTTCGAAGTGCTCACGAACCCGAATAAGTGCTTGCTAGAGTGGAAGAAGGCGCATGATGGCACGATTCCCGAGAATTCGGTCGTTGCCGGCGTCGACAAACAGGGCGTACGTTAATTATGCAAAATAACTATCAAGTATAATTAATTGTAACACGACAAACTAGTTAGAATATTGAATTTTACCCAGGGACCAGCATATACGGCGCGGGTAAACGCGTGGGGCGGATTTATGGTTGGCAAATTCTACAAATCAACAGGCCAGATGTATTACGGCTGGGGCGGCACCGAGTACCCGAGCGCCACCTACGAGCTGCTGGCGATCGTCGACCAGCTGTCGGGTCCGCTGACGCCCGACTGCAAGCATTGGAAACAATTCGGACAAAACGATAGCTTCGTCTGCGTCTGCAGTGAAGCGAATCCGTGCGACAAACACGACGGCCCGAAGCGGACGGCGTCGGGCGTCGTCACGCGCTGGGAGTCGAACCGAATCGGCGCCCGACTGCGCACCGACACTCTCCACTTCACGCGCGGCTGCGCTGCCGGCGCGCGCGACGACGACCGCTCGTCTCTGCATATTAAGCTGAATCGGAATACGAAATATCAGGACATACTCGGGTTCGGCGGCGCGTTCACCGACTCGACCGGGGTCAACGTGAAGAAGATGGGCGACAAACTCGAGAACGCGTTGATGGCGGACTTATACAGCAAGGACGGCCTCGAGTATAATCTTGGTAGAATCCCGATCGGCGGCACCGACTTCTCGCTCCGGAGCTACTCTCTCGACGACGGCGCCGAAGATAAGACGCTCCAGAACTTCAAGCTGGCGCAGGAAGACCTTGATTACAAGGTAAGCTACGAGATACTTTAATCCCCTTGTCTTGCTTATTTTAAGATGAAACAATCTGTTCATTTTCCGAGCATTTAATCGCAAATTATATCAATTATGTAATGCTTTAGATACCACTCATACAAAAAGCGAAAACTATGGCAACGCATGAGATACGGCTGTACGCGAGTCCCTGGTCGGCACCGGCATGGATGAAGGATAATAACAAGCTTATTTGGGGCGGGGTTATTAAGGGCAACGTTGGCGATGAGTACTGGCAAATTTATGCTAAATACTTTGTTAAGTAAGCTGAAATTTTGACTAACTTATTTATTTAATCAAAACATAAGTTCTATATATAATATTTACCTTGATAATTTTATATTATTGATAATATTTAAAAATCTATCAATGCAATTTATGAGCATGAAACAATACTGAAAGAATATAGTTACTTGAGATGAGGCTAACCCCCATTTGTGTGCACAGGTACTTAGAGGCGTACAAAGCGCACAACCTCACGCATTGGGGCATAACTGTGCAGAACGAACCGTACGCCTCCCAGAGCTGGAATTCGATGTACTTCTCGCCCGAATCGATGCGCGACTTCGTGGAGAAGACGTTGGGTCCGGAACTGGAGCGGAGCGGCTACGGGCCGGACAAACTCAAGATAATGATGTTGGACCACAACGTCGGTCTGGCCAAGGACTGGGTGCACCGCTACTACACCGACCCGACCGCCGAGAAATACACGTGGGGCACCGCGGTCCACTGGTACGGCCACGACCCGAAGGTGCAGCTGGACGCGCCCTACCAGGAGCACCCGGACAAGCCGATGCTCGCCACCGAGGCCTGCATCGAAGGCCCGCCCAAACTGGGCGACTGGAACACCGCCGACATGTACGGCTCCGATATACTCGACGTACGTGTGCTCCGCTCATTTTGCCCAGTTCACTCAGTTGCCAATTCTAACATGATTATTCGAACATAAACAGGACCTGCTGCACCACGTGGTCGGCTGGACCGACTGGAACATGGTGCTCGACACCCAGGGCGGCCCGAACTGGGCCAACAACTACGTGGACGCGCCGCTCATCGTGAACCCGGACCAACACGAGTACTACCGCCAGCCCTCCTGGTACGCGATGGCGCACTTCAGCAAGTTCCTGCCGCCCAACTCCGCCCGCATCGAGTCCACCCAAGTAGCCAAAGTCAACAACAACTGCCTGTTCGGCGCGTTTCGCACACCCGACAGCTCCACCGTTTGGATTGCCGTCAATACCGAAGACATCGAAATCGATCTGACGGTCGAAGACGACAAATTCGGCAAATTGGTCACTAAGATCGCGCCGAGGTCCATTCAAACTTATGTCTATTACGATTAGTTCCGTTTTTACCTTGTTCAAATATGTTTCATGTTAATTAATGTTTAATAAACTATCAATTGCTAATTTAATGATACATATATAGCAGTGGTAAGAACCGTTAACAAAACACTGGTAGTTATGCACAATTCGGTTCAATTTAAAGTAAGCATGTACAAATTGTAGACTACAGTGCAATTCAAGCGTTCATAACCAGTGTCGCACATCTCGAAGATAGTCCGACAGCTGTTCGAAGTCGCAGTCAATAATGATAGACATGAGTACTGTTCCGGAAGTGCTGTCCAAACGCCGAACAGAACTGAAGTGAGACGTCGAGAGAGCGGTCACTCACTTCACGTCCCGATTGCGTCCAAACGCCGAAATCGCCGCTCGTTTACACTCTCTTGTAGTTAGCGCTCAAATGCATTGCGTTTTCTGTTTACTAAACAATCCATTCATTCATACAATACGTCAATAGCTGTCAGTAATTACGAAATTCTAATTAAATTAGAGTTTAATCGGAAGTGAAATGAAAATAAATATTAGAAAACAATTCGCGACTTAAGACAAGACATAAAAACAATTTCTGAACCCTTTCTGCAGACGAGTGTTGGCTCTGAAAAGAGCCGTTTGTTTGTCGTCTGAGACGAGTGTTTACGCCTTCTTCGGAGTCTTGGCTTTCGGCGCCTTTTTGTTCGCCTTCTTCGCGGTCTTCGGCTTAACTGTCTTCACCTTTTTCGGTGACTTTGTCTTCTTCGGAGTCTTCGCCTTCTTCTCGACGGTCTTCTTGGCCTTCGGTTTCTTCGGCGACGCCTTCAGAACCGTTGGCTTCGCGTCTGCGGCGGCACTGGTGGCCACTTTGGCCTTCGGCGCGGCTTTGGTCGCCTTCTTCGGGCTTTTGATGGTCTTGGGCTTCGGCTTCGATTTGTCCGCTTTGGCGCTCAGTTTGAACGACCCGTTCGCGCCCTTGCCTTTGGTCTGAGTCAGTGCTCCCGAAGTGACCGAAGACTTGAGGAACTTCTTGACGAACGGCTGGATTCGGTCGGTCTCTACCTTATAGTGAGAGCCGATGTACTTCTTGATCGCCTGAGCGGACGACCCGTTCCGCTCCTTCAGCGCCGCGACGGCCGCCAACACCATCTCCGAGACGGGCGGGTGAGTGGCCGCCGGCTTCGGCTTCTTCGCGGCCGCGCTCTTCGCTTTGGCCGCCTTCGGGGCCTTCGATGGGCTCTTCGCGGGAGTCGGTCGGGAAACGGGAGACATTGTCTTCAGTTTTGATTCAAATGTTTTTGCAATACTTTGAACGCAAATAAGGATTTGCGCCAAAACTGCATAACATTTATAGTCGATATGCGAACGCAGTGTTGACTCAAAGACACAAACTTTCAGCCAATCAGTGAACGGAATAGTTGTGTCAAAAGTTGTGATTTCGATCCAACGCTTTAACACAGAAAATGATTGCAAAAATTTCAAACTATTTTCCGTTATTTAGAAATAGATTTTGTTTTTGCTTTAATACAAATCAATAATTTAGTAGAAATTAACATTTGATTGAATTTTTTGTAAAACTAAAAATAAGCTAAAAGTAGTTTACATTTAGTATTGAATTCAATATATTTTTGTTTAATTCATTGGACTATAAGTGCATTCAATTCAGTCTTTTTAAACACATTTTTACATAAACTAAATATTTGGTATATTTTTGATTAAAATGTTAAAATTAGACAAAATATAGTTAATTGGTATAAATCAATGAAATTCAATGCAATTAATTATTATTCTTAAACTTATTGAACTTAACATTAGGTAGAAGTTTATGGCTTATTTTATATTGTATAAAATAAACGTCAATTACATTCAATGCAAATTCTCCATAGGATAGGAAGGGATCGAAATCACACTTTTATTGCAAACTTTCAGCCAATCAGTGGTTTGTGATTTCGATCCAACGCTTCGAAAGGGATAACAAATTCAAACTATTTTTCGCATTATTTTCGAAATATATTTAATTTTGTAGTTGTTTTACTCGAAACCAATAATTAAACGTTTATTAATGTATTTTTGTTTAATTCATTTGACTATAAGTGCATTCAATTCAGTCTTTTTATACACATTTTTACATAAACTAAATATTCGGTATATTTTTGAGTAAAATGTTAAAATTAGATAAATATATAGTTAATTGATATAAATCAATGAAATTCAATGCAAATAATTACTCTTAAACTTATTGAACTTAACCTTAGCTACAAGTTTAAAGTACTTAAAGGCTTATTAAGTATTTTTAAACTGTACAAAATAATGCTAACATTCAAATACATTTAATGCAAATTCTCCATAGGATAGGAAGGGATCGAAATCACACTTTTATTGCAAACTTTTGTCACAATTTGTGTGCTTTGAGTGCTTTGTTTGTTAGAGAGCTGTTTGAGATAATGCAGTCATTGGTTGAATCAGTG
>JAQIXC010002143.1:0-11756 GCA_034697605.1 Metabelba pulverosa
GCTCCATTCGCTCCATTCGCTCCGTTCTGTTCGATCGGTTCGGAGAGAATGTGACATAAAGTTCTGAATCCAAACATTTTATGTCGGAATGCACTCAACTCTTACCGCTATTCCGCTATTCGGCTCCGAGTATCTGAGTATTGCTCTTTAGATACGCCTCGAACTACAACTTATCATATCATAACCAACAGCACCAACAGCACCAATAGCACCAATAGCACCAATAGCACCAACAGCTCCAGTAACACCAATCGCACCAATAGCTAAAATGTCATTATTTTGATTACGACTCAACACTCATTGTCCGAATTATTCTCCAGTTTCACACACATATACACACAAACAGCGCACACCAGCACTGCTCTGCCATTCCTTCAGATCTGTCAGTGCTATAACAAAGACTACTTTCTGTCGTTCCTAGCAATTCGATCTCACATTTCCCCCATTCAGTGCTTTTTAATATTCAAATTGAGAGCTCTTCTGGTTTTTGCTTTTTACCCAATTTCTAAATTTAATCATATATTACATTTCACTTCAATCAATTGATTTTTTCAATTCTCCATTTTTACAATTTCTATTTTCTAATGTTTTAATTTTGTTTGTTTAAATATTAATATATATTTTTATTTATACTATTTACTTTTTATTTTGTTTTTTTTTGTCAATTTTGTCGACCGTATAGTCGAATATCTTATCTGTTTTGACACCAAATCCAGTCTTAAAACTAAATTCCCGTCAAAATGACTGATCGATACTCGTATTGTTGCCAAATATATTGTATACAAAAAAATCAATTTATAGTGAATTTCATTTTATATTCCAAATATTCCATATTAACTATGCGGCGAATATTTTCATACAATATGATTAAAAAAATTACAATATGTTGTTTCCAAATTAAATAATTTTTTAATAAGAAACATTTTAATGCATAAATTATAGCATAAAAATTAATTTTATTTATACATATGAGTATATATGAATAATGTGAGTTATTATTAATAACTTATTATCATAAAATATTATTATTTTTAATTAATTAAAATTTGTTTATTTTTTGGAGATAATATTTAATTTATTATTTTACCTGTTTACATCAGTAAGACCGGTATTGAAATCATATATTAATTAAATTGTAGTTATATGCTTTGAAATTAATATAGCATTTAATTGCCACTAATTGTGTGCATATTTTGAGATAACATTCAGTTGTAAATCAATTACAGGCATTGGCCGGACGTATGCACTCATTCATTCATTCATTCATTTCTAACCGTTTTTTGCAAATATAATATCAATTCTGAGTTTAATTTCTGAGTTATGTTTTGCTTTCAACTAAAGCTTTTTGATTTGTACTCAGTTTTGGATAATCTCTAAATAATGAGTTTTAGAAAAATTAATTTAAAAATAGAATTTTAAAATCATAATAAAAGTAAATCATTTTTTTTAATTAACTCAGTTTTTATCTAAAATATCTATCAAGTAAAATACTACAGTATTATTAGAATAAAAATCCTATTCTATACAAAATGTTTAATAATTTTGATAAGATACTTTATAATATTCCTATTTAATTATTAATTTATTGTAGATATTAATAGAATTTCCATGATAATAATAGATTTTAATAAAATTTTCTCAATATTAATTAAAATATCAAAACACTGGTTGGTTTCAATGGGATTCCCACAATAGTGATTTTCAATACGATTCCCATTCTAATAATCTTAATAATACTTTTTTTTAAAGTAAAAACATTTTAAAACGTTATTTAAATACCTTTTATATATATTGTAATCGAAAAGATTTATGGTTAGTTTTTTGTTTGATGTATTTTTTCGTAGCATAATATTAATTAAAATTATTTTGTTTATTTACAATTGTTTTTTTTAACTATTATTATTATTATTATTATTATTATTATTATTATTATTATTTATTAATTAATTATAAAAAATAGACTTTACGGTTTGCACAGATACATTGTGTACATAAATAATGAAAATAGTTAACTCATATAAATCCCCTTTACTTTTTATAATGAGAATGTTATTTAAATAATGCGACATGTATATTTTATACGTTTAATTATAAATTATATATTTTTAGTTCTAAAATTATCATCAGCTCTCTATAAAATTACTACGGATAAAGTTTCTAGAGGGTTTATTTGAGAAACTTTCTAGCAAAATTCACATTGCCAACTCTAACAAAAATACAATAAAATTGAAAGTAATTTTATATCAAACATGAATTGAAATATAAAATCTTTTACTCAAATTATTGAATAAATGTTATTTAGTTTTATTATAAATATAATTGAGCAAAAATATAAAATTTAAATTTTATTTTTTAATCTATTTATTTTATAAATCAATAATATCAAAAATAGATAAAATTTTAATTAGTCCTTTACGTGGATTATACAAATAAGGTACAAAATTATAATTTCACATTAAAATTACAAAAATACTCTAAACCTCAAAAACCATAAGTCATCGATGAATATAACTATTAAAATTCTTTTTAGTATCTTTTATTTAGCCAAAACCCATGTGTTATATTGATTTTAATTTTTGACTTTAACGCTCCCTGGCGGGTGAACTACAAGAGGCATAAAAATATATTTAAGTTTAGCTCAATGTGCTTTATTTAATTTAAGTTGGGGGGATTTTGCCAATTTTTCCCTACTTCTAGGTTTTGATGGACCAGATAACTACATCGATATTAGTCACACATATATGGCGAGCGCTGTACTTTAGATTCAAATTCTTAATTAGATATTTTAAATTATAGTTTTTAGTATTCTTTTTATTTTACTTTACTTTAGGTTTAAATGCAATTTTGGTTTATGACTTAAAGCTTATATAATTTAAGTTAACTTGATAATTTCTTAGTATTTTTAATCCAATAGTTATGAGCATAAGTAAAATAATAATTCTTAAAATTAGATATAATAATAGTTAATTATCAAACAAATTAACTATTAGGCATTTTAGAAATCATTATACAAACAAAGTTATCATACCTGTATTTAATATACAGAGTAATTATAGAGTTAGCATGAATAAATGTGAAGTTTGGGAAATCTAAACAAAATTGAGTATCAATGATTTAAAATTTTAAACGTTAAGTGTGTTTACGTTAAGTAATTAATAACTCAACAAATATTTAGTATTTATTTACAAAATGAAAAAATCTTGCATTCAATTTGATTTAATTTGTTCAATGTTAGAATGCTTAAAGTTTCAGATTTTAAGAACACTTCAATAAATTGTTTCAAATAATTGCTTTTAAGCAATACTTTAGTTTTTGTCATATATTTCGTTCAGTTATTTATTTTTCAGCAATTTTGCGATTTATTAGCTTTGGATCCAAACGAGACTATAATATAAAGAACTCTATTATTAGTGTAACTCTTATGCAATATATTAACTGAACTTTTTGTTTACAGCAGATAATGGCTTTCGTTGTGTCTTATCGGAAGAGCTGTTTCGGAATTTTAATTTTTAAAATGTTTATATAATTAAAATTCTTATTTCATTGATTTTCAAACAATATTCTGAGGCTTAAATTTTTTTAGATTTTAATATTTAATTTTTAATTTTGCAATATTTTATGAATTATAAATTTTTACTAATTATGTTTAATTAAATATTGTATTAAATTATATGCTATTTTGTATCATGGCCTATTTAGAAACATTAAAACAAATACAAGTATATTGACGTTATAAAATTATATTTATGTCATGTAATTTGCTTGTGTTTCGAGTGCCGGTAGCAACTCATTTAGCTTTTACTTTATAATATCTATATATTTTGATTTCAATAGTTTTTAGATACATACAGTATGAAACATAAACTCCATACACACCTTAAAACGATTATCTCATGAACCGCTAATCCGATTTTTAAAATTTTTAATTCAAATGTTTCACATTTTTGCCACGCAACTTTCCACAAAAGAGTTTTTGTAAATACCTGATATTTTAAAAATTACATAAAAATTGATTTTTCAATATTACAAATTTTAAAATATAACATTTTTAAAACGTAATTTCTTTATAGTTTATTTAGTATAAAATAGCAAAATAAATGTTTGAATTTATAATTAGATACTTTTTGTTTAAATAATACTGTTGATTTTGCTCAAATGTTGAATAAATAATAAAGTAATTTTTCCATAATTTGCCTAATTTTAATCAATGAGAGCAATTTTTTGTTTTAATTTTTAAAATAATTCAAGTGTAATTTAAAACGTTTATTTAAATGTTTAGTGTTAATTTAATGTAAAAAATATTTTGTTCTAATCATTATTTCAACATTAGATCACCATTTTAATTTTTGAAAAAATGTTTTATGCTGTAATTTTAAAAATATCAGGTATTGACAAAAACTCTTTTGTGGAAAGTTGCGTGGCAAAAACGTGAAACATTTGAATTAAAAATTTTAAAAATTGGTTGAGCGGTTTATGAGATAATCGACTTAAGGCGTGTATGGAGTTTATGTTTCATACTGTATAATAATATAAATTATATACGTGTCAATTTTTGTACATAAATATCATTTCCGCAATTATTTAAATTTATTTGAGTTTTAAAATTTTTATTTTAATAAAATAATTTATGCTATATTAAATTATTGTGAATATAACGTAAATATATATTTAATAAATCATTAACTAAAATAGATATTAAAAAATGAGCGCAGAATTATACTGAATTATTTTTACTAGTCTTTAAATTGAAAAAATGGCAAATCTATTAAAGCTGAACAAATATTTTCATATAAAAATAGATTTAGTATATAATGTATGTAAGTTATTATTTGGCAATATATACCATCTTAACGCTAAATTAGAATTTAAAAAAATAGTTTGTGATCATTGTGTGCAATATTTTATTATTATACAGTATGTGTGTGTACTATTCTACAAAGATTGATTTTTTAATACTAAATATTTGACATAAATGCAATTAATTATATCGAAAAAATTTATGTTTAGCAGGGCAGCTAAAATTTATGTTTTTAAAATAATATTTTAAAATTGTATTACCATTAATTTATTTTTTAGAACAAAATATTTTTTTACTTTATTTATATACTAGTATTTACTTGTTCCTAATGTATTAATGTTAATTATAGAAATAGAAAATGAATTTTTAACATATACTGTATATTTATTAAACTGTTTATCACTGATATACAGTTTGTGTAACGAAAAGCAGAACCGAACGCAACGATTGCTGAAAAAGTCTAAAGTTTTTAAACGAATAATCGACAGATTTCTAGAAGTTTACGATTTTCGTCAAAAACTTATATTAGCTTTTAAGCGAATGTTTATGTTTTATGCAAAACATTTAATGCATTTTTTAGATAAACATTAAAAAAGGAGCGGAGGGAGAGAGAGAGAGAGAGAGAGAGAGAGAGAGAGAGAGAGAGAGAGAGAGAGAGAGAGAGTTCTTTTTGAAATACATTTAATCGTTTCTTCATTCTATTCACAGCTTTTCGAATTCGCAAACAATTTATTGAACAAATTTTAAAATAAGATTAAAAAAAAACTTAAAAAATTGTAAAAATTTCAAAAACAAGTAAAGTTTACATTTGATTTTTAAGTTAAAATAATTATTAATGTTTTAAAAAATTACTTGTTAAAATTCATTTAACTAAAAATAACAAATATATCGAAAATTGCAAAAGCTGTAAACAGCACATTTTTAACCAGTATAAACAGTATAACATATTTATAGATTGAAATAAATAGAATGTTTGATTTAAATAAGAAACGATAAGTTAAATGAGTTTTGAGAGGAATTTTCAATGAATGTTAGGAACGATTTGATGAATTCTTGAGTAGAGGAGACAAATGGATTGTAAGCGCAAAGAGAGACAAAAGTTATTTGGAATAACATAAGAGCCTAAACGAGTCGAAACATAAATCTTTATGACCATTGAGTTGGCAATAAAAATGACATAAATTTCAAACAATATTCCGAATGAATTCGCCGCTCCATTGCCTACAACTAAAACTGTATTTCGAGTCGTTTTTTAATTGAAAATTTTAATGATCTTCTCGTAACTAATCTCTCATTTCCGCTGCGACTCAAAGTGAGAGTATGGCTATCGTTAGCCTATCGTAAGACTAAAAGCATTTTTTGCTTAATTCTCTCAATCGATGCATTGATTTGTTCGAACGCATCGTTTTATTACTCATATAAATCTCATTCGGATGCTGTAGAACAACAGATAAATTGCATTTGGATGTCGTGATTAAGTTTGCCAATTGATTTATGCTTATTAAAGTTATATGTCCCTGTTAGCTTTTTATTACAAATACTCGATTTGCCGATCATTTAGTTTCTCCTATTCTTAGTCCCATTAAAACCGTTCATCAGATTATACTCTTTGCTAATTATTTGTCATCTAAATCATGAATTTTTTTTTGTATCATAAACATAATCATGTGCATTTAATTTGTTTTAAGATAACACAAATGCATTTCAAATATAACAAATTCTATTAATACTGTACAAACATTTTTGTTGACTATTGATATTCTCTGAACTGGCGTTTAATTATTTCTGTAATTATAATAACATTATTATATACATAACATTAGAAATAAACATACATACTGTACTGTAACATAATCACATAAACTGCAGTCTATTTTACTGTTTATATTCAAATATCATTTGAAATTATTGAATTAAATTTGCTTCAAAGTATATAATTTTACATTTATTCATGTAGTACTTCAAGCGTTCTTAAGTTTAAATTAAATATAACATTATATATTATTTAACAATAGATATATATATTGCCTAAGCACATTTTAAGTTATTAAATTATTTACATGTATTGAAAAAATTATATAAATAATAGAAAATCTTTTTTGCCAACATTCTTCAAACTATTTTTTGCGGATTAAATATTCTGTTGACTGAAGCCATTTATTGTTTGGATTTTAGGGTTTTATGTAAACATTTCAAACGATTTATATTTAGAAAATCTATTTGAAAGTAATATTCGCGAAAAGAAAACATTTTCCTATTGAACAACAAAATTGGAATTCGGGTCCGCATGAGAACCGAACAAATGCTCGTTTCGATGCAATCGCTTTAAAATTCGTGTTTCACTCAATTAAACAAATTTTCGGCTTAACTACAGTCGGAATACAATTGAAATACAATTGAAAGCATAAGAGCACAGCGTCTGAAGTCCGGCATTTCATTCCAGCTTTTATATGGACGTCAATGTGTTCTCTAATTTCATAACTATGTAATTTTGATGTTTTTATTTAAATAAATTTCCTTGCTATTTTCATATGTTGTGCTTAAATTTGTTTTTTAACTATAAAATAGTTTCCATTTTTATATTTATTTAATGCACAAATTACTTATAAAATTCAACAAATGTATTTAATTTTGCAAAAATTTATTTCATTTATTCAGTATTTCTAAAAAAAAGTTTTCTACAAAATCAATAAATGAATACATTTTCTATTTTATTTGTATTATTTTTATGAAAAAATTTGACATTTGTTAGGTTTGGTTGACATACACTATATTATCTCAACAAATCAATAACTATGCAAAAGTATAAAGACAAAATTATGCAAAATCCTACTTTATTTAAAGTGTGCTTGTTAAATATTTGTTGTTTAATAATTTTAGCTTAAATAAACATTTTATTAGTTATAGATTGTATTTATAATTGCATTAATTGTATTTAATTTTGGATTTTTATTTAAAGTTTAAAAATACTAACTAAATAAAGCAGTGAATATAAACATTAATTTATCTAAATATTATACACAAAAAATTATTAATTTAAAAATAACAATTAAAAATATTATTTGATATAAATTATTAAACTATAAATTATTATTTAACTTATGTACAATTTAGTTAAAATAATTTTTGGAATAATCTGTATTAATTCAAAACAATAGAGTTAAGCGAATGTATGTTTGCAACGATTGATAATTTATAGAAAGCCTATAATAATCAAAGCAAATGTCTGTTATTTTCAAACTAATAGCGATAATTGAAACTATACTCCAAAGTAATTGTCTTAAGAAATTCGTTTTCTTTCTATTGTTTTGTTTTATTTTAGGTAAAAGTGTTTTTATGTACTGTGCATTGAATTGTATTAAATATAAATGTTATGCAGGGTACAATTATTATATTAAATTTTTTAGTTAATACCAAAATAATTTAATTATAAATAATAATTTTAAAAATTACAAAATGTTTTTAATTCAAATTCGTAGACTTTGCAAATTAGCAGAAATTATTGAAACATAAACTCAAAATGTTACGTTTTTAAGCTTGTTAATATACTTTTAATGAGTTACAATTTGATGGCTTGGAAAGGAAAATATTTTTTCTATAGATTGAAATCATATAAAGTTTGCAAAAATATTTGTGTATCTGATTTGGATTTCTACGATTAAGAAGTATAAAGTTTTTTCATCTTTCGAATCTGGAGTCTGCCTTAAGTCCATTAACTGTTCGGCGAGAGAGCTGTTCCGTACAGTCGGTGTGCAGTCGGTGTGCAGTTGGTGTGCAGTTTGCGTAGAGTTGGGTACTGTTCGGCAATATTAAAGTGTCAGTTAATCAATCAAATGTGAAAACTCTTTCCATTCGCACAATTCCTGAGAGGGCGCGAACACAGCCTTCAAGTTTGCATCAAATTATTTCTTATCTTTTTTCCATTTCTACTTATTTTGCTTTCAAATAAATTTCCAAATTTCGCTCTTTTTTTAATTTTTAATTTTTACATTAAGTAATCTTTTTTTAATTCCACTATTTTCTATACAAATCATTATTTCACAGAAGAAAACACTTTAAAAAAATAATTTTTATAAATAAAATTGAAATTCTTTAAAAATTAGATTGATGTTTTATAAAAATCAATTTACACAAAAAAAATTATTTTATCTTATTTTATAAACAATATAAATTTAACTATTTACACTAGTTATAGTTAAACGTATAGTGCTATAGATTATATATAAACTATAATGGTGTAAAATCAAATATTCTGTTGTTGTTTTTGCTTGGTGATAATAGTTCTGTGTACCGAATTGTTAATACTATTTATTTGTTCACATTTTGCGAATTAATTTCAAAAGCATATGAATTAAACATTAATTCAATTACAAGTTTAAGTCTGAGTCTAAGGTTGAATGTATTCGAAGCAATCGAATGGCTTTACGACTGCTTTTGCAAACGCTTTAAGAATTAGATTTAAAGTCCTATTTGAGAGCGAATTAAAATCGAATGCATTTGGCATTTATCACAAATATTATAGAATTACTATATTTTTCAGCTAAGTATGACATTAATGCCAGTGCTATGGCTCGAGCCATGTGTTCAAAATTACAACTTTCTTAGACATATAGACTATAGAGTTATAGCAAACTATGCGAACAGTTCTTTCAATTGATTTATATTTATCGAAATACAGTTGAGACCTGCTATTAGCTAATCAGTTATTTCAACTCAACAATACATTTATTCTAAATTAAAAAAATTTAACATAAAAATTGTTGTTATAATTTTCAAATAACATACAAATACTGTTTATCATAAAACAATGGGTTGGCGCGAGATATAGTGCGTTGACTCAGACCAAGTGGGTTCGCGCCACTGCACCGGCAAAAAACCTATTCTCCTCTTCCTTAGAGCTCTGCCATAATATTGTCCGTTTGGAATTGGCACTATTAACTAATTTATATTATTTGCATTTATATCAGTTTTTATGATAAAAGTAATTTAAAGTCATTTTAATTTATTACATGTATAATAACTTTTTTGACAACATTAAAACATGTTTAAAACAATCAATTAATATTTTTTTATTGGAATTTGAATGTAACATTAATTTAAACTAAAAGGCCGTTCGCTTCTAATCGGATTGCTAAATCAAAAGTTATAAGCATGCAAAGTTAGGCAATTTTGTCATTTTTCGATGATTTTCACTATTTTTGTTCAACTTTTATAAATTGTCAATTTTCATTTTCTTACCAATAGGTTAAATTTTAACAAAAATAGTAAAAATCAGCGAAAATTTACAAAATTGCCTAACTTTGCATGCTTATAAGTTATAACTTTTGATTTAGCAAATACCAAATGCTTTTTATTTTGTTGGATTATCTTAAGCCGTTTCTGAGCTATTCCAGGATTCAAAGCAAACGAATCAGTTGAACGGCCTCTTATTTATTACATATTTTAATCTATTGTTACTAACCTAATGTTACTTATTTAAAAAAATACTAATCTTATATGCTAATCTTTAAGTGATAATACAGTAGACTTTTTAGATATATCATAACAACAAATTGCATCAATAGTGTGTAATAGTGCTGTAAGCGAGTTTGCACTGTAGGATTTTTGCAAATAAATTAGGCCTATTCTGGCGCTAAGCCATTCAGCCGTTTCACTCATTTTTCTCATTTGTATTCACAGTTAAGACTTTTTTCACTCAATTGACGGATTCGTTCAGAACCGTTGACTTAATTAAATTGTATTTATTATTTTGAATATTATTTTTTATAGTAATTATCAACTCTATATTCAGATTAAATTAATGCTAAAACGCATAAATACTTATTTAATTAATATTTATTAGAAAACAATATATTTTTTTATCATAATTTAATATTTATCTCATTTATGTATTTATTTAATTTTAAGTATGTTTAAATAAATATTATGTAAATGTATTATTTGGTTTATTTTGATTTTAAAATATAAAATTCAAAAACAAGAATATTTAAGCTATTTTTTTTATAATATACAACAATTATTAAATACATATAATTGGTGTTAACGTTAAAGCATTTTTATCATCTTTTTAATGATTTTTTGGACTAAAAATAGAATTTCTTCTAAAATTGTTTTATATCCAAAAGTTTTCGGTAATCTCTTTAGTATTTTAGTAATAGATGTTCGACACAAATGATTCAAACCAAAGGGTATTTGTTTTAGTATTCATTAATTTAAAAAATATAGTCTAATCAATCTTTATCACATTAACTGTTTAATACATTAATAAAATGGCATTTCACTATTTAAAATTTATTTCAAATTAAAGAATCTTTTCTTTTTAATTTCTTACTAACAAAAGTAATATTTCTGTTATATTTTGCAATAATTTTAAGCTTTACACATTTTTATATTTGTACTAAATTATGTATAATAAATAAAATGCTTAATAATTTAGTTATATTAATATTTAAAAGGTGATTGTAAGGTTATATATAATTTATTTAACTCAATAGAAAGATAATTTTCTAATTTAAATATTTTCTTCAATTATCCATTTGTTTATATATCCAATGGAATGAAAGCAATAAATCCTTAAGAATAGAAAGTTCTTCTGTTAAGTGAAATGAAGTTTAGAAGTAAATCGATATCTGAGCCAACGATTCAATAAATTGATTGAAAGATAACATTTGAGTAAAGCCTCAATTCTTTGTTTAAATTCAACTCCAAATGACTGAAACAAACAGTTTATATTATATTTCATATTATTTTCAAAATACAATTTAAAAATATTTTTTAACTTATTTTTAGATTTATTCTAAAATTTGTAAGTTTGAATAAATTGTAATACAATTATTTTAAAAATATTATCCTGCTGTTTTGTAATTATGTAAAATTTAAACTATTACAAGTTAAATACCATAAGAAATGATTTTAAAATTGCAAAAAATTAATTGACTTTTAAAAATAGTCTTTACAG
>JAQIXC010002144.1:0-11756 GCA_034697605.1 Metabelba pulverosa
AGAGAGAGATTGAGAGAGAGAGGGGGAGTGAGAGAGAGAGGAGTGAGAAAAAGAGAAAGTGGGAGAGAGAAAGGAAGGGGGAGAGAGAGAGGAAGGGAGGAAGGGACGGAAAGAGAGTGTGAGTAAGAGAGAGAGAGAGAGAGAGAGAGAGAGAGAGAGAGAGAGAGAGAGAGAGAAAATATTATAATAGCAATGATTATTTTAAGTTATATCATTTTGAAATATAACTCATGATTGAGAAGAGGAATATTGTATCCCTCCTCTGATTTTGCTATAAAAATAACTAGAAAATCATCTCACTAACTTTATTTAAGTAATTAAAGCATTTATTCAATCCCTGAACATAAATCTATAACTAATATCACAAGTACACTATTTTAAACATGCACATTAGTAATAACTGAAATTATTCATTATGATTAATGTAATGTAAACTCAATGCTAGCATTTACTTATTGAGTCAAACTAGTATTACTTATTTTAGTCAAAAATGATAAAATTTAACTTTTTTTCTGCAGGTGCTAAATTTTCCTATAGTAATAACGTTAATAAATGGCTATTTGAAAAACAAGACTAAATAATTATTATTTTAGACCACAGAGCTATTTTGAGCATAACAATAACTACAGATTTGATTATGCCATATCTTTGTAGATTTGATGCTCAAGTTTGATCAAAATATAGAAACAAAATTTTTTAATTGAAACAATTAAATTTTACCACATATTGAATTTAGGCAATTATTTTTGTTAAAAATTGGGCATTTTCGTAGTTAATTTTAAACATGTTATAATTAATTGCAGAAAATTTATTTTACATTAGATTAAAGAGTTACAGTATGTATTTAGTTTATTTGAGGAAATTGAAAATTTGTTAGATTAATTTATACACAGTATAATTATCTACCAAACACAACACACCAAAAACGCCGATTACTTTAGTTTAGACCAGAAATACTTTATTTAATAATGACTAAAAATTATTTTAAATAAACTTTTGAACAATATATTTAAACGCGAAGAATATTAATTTTGTTAATTTTTGTAATTAAATTAATTAACTATTAAACAGATTTATCTTATAAATATAAAAAGTTAGACATATGTATATATAAATAAACTGATTAAATAAACATGCGTAAATATTATTGTAACTTCCGCAATATAAGGTTTGATCAAATATATTTTATTGCAAACAAAATATTACACTTTAAAACATTTAAATAAATAATAAGTAATAATACCGCTATAATGTGTAAAAATTGTAATTAATAATGAAAATAGCATTCATCCTGTTGTTTATTATACACCTTAATATAAGTAAACAATTTTTAATAAAAGTTGAAAGTCAGAAGTTGCCAATTTATGTTAATATAAATTTTAATAAATCTCTAAACGAATGCAAAGGTAGTAATTGATAATTATTTTCTAATTTAAATAATAATATTTAAATTTATTCAAATTATTTTTAAACTATAAGTAGAACCTGAAGCACATGGTGTTGGTAAGTTTTAAAACAATATAAATTGAACATTCTAAAGTGTTATTGATGGGCGGCGAGTATTTTAAGAGTATTAATGGAACAGGCTAAACATAGTCTATTAGGCCAACAGATCCCAAGCCAAGTCCAAGTCTAGTTTAAATACGGGTTGACTTCGCTATTCGAACTCAATCGGGACTTTGCTTTACCAATGCGTGAAATTAGACTTCGAGTCCCGAATAAATAGTTAGACTGAGTTAACTCGAGTAAAACGTTCATTAAAAGTAACTAGTCTCTACTGAGACAAAATAGCAAGTGATCAGTTATTAGAATTCAGTTTACCTTGTCAACTTGTATTACAGTCAGAATCAAGTGACAAATCATATGTAAAATAAAGCCTAAAAACTAAAAGTGAAATTTACAATATGAATATTAAAGTAAAAGTAAACTATGTCATAAATTTTAGCCTGTTACATTAATATGTTTGAAAATCATAACGCATTTTAACACTACTCGTGTTAGCACTTTATAGTTTTATAATGCAAAATTGTTGTATCACTTCACAATCAAATGATTGTTTATTCATAATATAATTATAGAATATACGCCTAAGGTAACAATCAATGTAAATATCGATCAGATACAGAGCTGTAGTAGTGATTCGAAATTCGCGGTGTTTTCGGAAAATATTACGGGTGCGATTGACTTCACGTGCAATGGCGTTATTTTGCTAAGAACAAATCTTAGCGGCGATGTGAACGCGATTTTGAACGATGCTAACGGAGAAAATCGATCGAATATGACATTTCATTTAACGAATGTAACTAGTATCCAGATCATCAATAATGGTAGGTATTTATTACAAATGTTGTATTTTTTTAACTTGCATTATATTTAAAATCGTAACAACAGTGCCAAGGTATATTTAATCAATATTGATTTCTAGCTTAAAAAAGTAAGGCTATATATAATTTGACCCATGACCCCAATATTTATTTGTTTGTGACAGTTATCTTCAAATATTAATATTAAGCGTGTGCAAAATTTATGCTGTAATAAATTTCTTTGAGTTGGCTTGGCTACTTTTTAAAACTAATTTTAATAAGCTAATCTTAAAGATAAAAAAAAACATTAGTCAAATGCGTTACAGATAAATTTCATAACTCATATATTCTATATCTCAATATATTCAATAAGTCAAACCACTTTTATCGAACTAAACTATATGCCATAAATGCTTATTCTATATTTAAGAATATTTTTTACGATTTATTATTTTAATATTAAAATTTAACTTTATATAATTATAAGAAACGAACAGAATTTTTCGATAAGTTGTGAGATTCGTGACGAATATAATTGCCCTTTAAATAGTTTTACAGCGCCAGCCAAATGTATATGACCAATCTTATCATAGACTTTAATGGCTTACTGTAGTATACTGCAAACTTTTGAATGGCATTTAGTACAGTGGGCCTTTAAAGTCTATGATAATATTGGTCACATACATTTTGTTGTCTCTGTATATTTAACATTAAGACCAAAATTAATTAATTGATTACTTGCCGGACCTTCCACTGCCTTAATAATGTCTCGTACTAATAATGCTAAAGTCGAATATGCTAGTCGAATATGCTAGTCGAAATTGCTAATCGAGTATGCTAAAGTCGAATATGCTAGTCGAATATGCTAGTCGAATATGCTAAAGTCGAATATGCTAAAGTCAAAAATGACAAAGTCGAATATGCTAAAGTTGAAAATGATTAAGTCGAAAATGATTAAGTCGAAAATGACAGTCGAAATTGCTAGTCGAGTATTCTAAAGTCGAATATGCTAGTCGAATATGCTAGTCGAATATGCTAAAGTCGAATATGCTAAAGTCGAATATGCTAAATTCGAAAATGACAGTCGAAATTGCTAGTCGAGTATGCTAAAGTCGAATATGCTAGTCGAATATGCTAGTTGAATATGCTAAAGTCGAATATGCTAAAGTCGAATATGCTAAAGTCGAAAATGTCAAAGTCGAAAATGACAGTTAAATATAGATTAATGGCACATTTATGTGTTAAAAAAATATAATGGAAATTTTTACAACTTAGTAAATTAGAGTTATATAGGGGCTTTGTTCTGTGCAAAAATATTTTACATTATTTATGCCAGAAATGGTGTAAATTGGTTTTTATATTTAGAAATGGGTAAATGAAAAGAAATCACTCTGTAGTCTTTCGCGAATCGATTTCACCAAACCTGGGCAACAATTTCATAAAATCATGTTCAATCGTAAATGCGCATTTGCAATATTAACAGGATAAATATTTTGAAATTCATTTCACTTATATTTAAATTGTATCTAGGCAATCTGAATTATTATGTTCGCGCGATAATCGCCGATGGTCGTTGCGCCGGCGATTCGCTCACGTCTATTGTGTTGAGTGCGGCGAACGACCAGAACGGTTGCGCCAAACGTGGCATTACAGGTCTAACCGGTGTGTTCGGACGCCTACGCGTTGCCGGCAAGTGTGCGTCAAAGTGTTCGCTGTCTCACAACTACTGGACATTTTCCCAACCAATCAATAATTACGGAATTGTTTATTAATGCGTTTAAATGGGATAATTCCATTCGATTCCACTTTATTGTACTTTCAATATTGCCAAATTATTTTCTGCGTTTATTTTAAATTTTATTTTATTAAACTATGTTCTGTTAAAATGTTATATAATGTTAAAAATTATCTGAGATGTATTAAAATTTATTTCTGATTAATTTTAGAATACTATGCAGTATTACTCATATCCGCTTTTCTCGCTTTAAAGTTTATGTTTATAATCCTCGCCTCCATATGCCTATTGTTAGCGAAATGTATTGATTTTATTAAACAGTAATCAATATGCATAACATACTTATATATGCTTAGCATATATAAGAGGCCGTTCAACTGATTCGTTTGCTTTGAATCCTGGAATAGCTCAGAAACGGCTTAAGATAATTTAACAAAGTAAAAAGCATTTGGTAGATCAATGTCGAAATTTTTTTTGACCATATGAGTTCATAAGGTCAAAGGTCACATTCATTATTATTATGGAAGATTTGCTGACTCCATAGTTTCTGACTAAACTATTATAGTGTGAGTTTCGGTAGCTAAAGTAGGCTGTGCCGAGCGCTCACAAACGATTGATTGAGCGAAACAAAGAGAATTAATGGACCGGTTGTCCGAAAAACGTCTTTATTTTATTTTACGTGTGTCTCCGATGAGAGCACAGAACTCAATGAATACAATGCGGTTGCGATTCAACCGGAAAACGGATAAGCAGAGAGTTTATGATAGGGCGGAGCGATAGGCGCTCGAGACGTATAGATTAGTGTTGCGCTCTTGCGGCACAACTCACCGGCCGCGAGCTCGGCGTCTATCGGCGGAGCTTCGTTCAAGCGGCGCTTTCGGTGCGATGGGTTCGACGTTCGGTGACACGTATTGCTGAACTCGTCGTCGAGTTTCAGATTATTTTTTGCTCGTCGAGAGCGAGTCGTCGTCGACTGTCGCGCAGTTCTGATCGGCGTTTCGAGTATCGCGTGCCGTTCGGCAGCTTTGCTCGAATTTCGCAGGTTTTGCGGACAGCGTTTGTTTGGTTCGGTTCGGTGGTTGGCCTCGACAGGCGATTTCGATGTCTTGCATGCGTGGCATGCCTTCACGTACTGTGTGACGTCTCGTTGGCGCGTTGGCCACCAGTAGCGGTGTGCGATTTCACGTAATGTCTTTGTGGTGCACAGGTGGTTGGCATTGTCGTGGTAGTTGCAAATCGTGTCATTTACGAATGACGGCGGGACAGCGATTCGGGTCTTACGGCGATAGCGAACAGGTATGAGTCCGTCTACGAGAACCGGTTTTTCGATTTCATAGACTTGGAGCTCATGCTGTCGGTCGGCAATGGTGGAGAGCGCATGAACGCATGTGCTCGCCAGGGATGTACCCGTCGGAACTCGCGTAATCGTAGGCTCGCATTGCATTGATTGATACGAGAGGCGGTTCGCACTGAGTGTTACGAGTGTTCGACTTGTTTCGATGGCATTGGCGTTTCCAATGCATTTCGCGCATGCCTGCTTGTAGGCAGAGCGAGCAGGGACTCGGCGGCGACTGCGAGTCGTCGTATCGACAGTTCGGCTTGACTTCGCTTATGTGATATGATTCGGCCGTTTGTTCGGAACGCCTTGTGATCGTTTGCTCGATAGACTGCGCTATGTCGAGCCAGTCTTCGTAAGTTTTCGGTCGTTTGGCAGCTAACTGCATGCGGTAGAGCTCCGGCATGCCATTCGTTAGAAAAGAGACCTGCGTTTGGTCATCGGCGTCGGCTTGACTCATAAGTCGAGTCATTTCGTTGTAGTACAAGAGTACGGTCTCTCTCGGCTCCAGTGTTCGGTCGGAGGCTTGGACTAACGGGTTAACGGCTCTTCGGCCGAAACGTTTGATCATTAGTTCGCGACATTCGGTCCACGTGATAGACTTCGCGCGCGGAACAATGATTTTGATGAACCAGGTCATCGGGTTGTCGGTGAGATGGCGGCCGAAAGCTCGGATGCGCTCGTCGACGCTGTAGTCTTCGGTGTAGTACTCGAAGAGGTCTAGCAATTCGTTTGCGGTTACGGCGGAGGGCGCGCCTGTGTAGGCGCCACAGACTAGTCGGCGTGAGCGCTGAGATAGCATGGCAGCCATGTGCTCGCGCTTCGTATTCGGTTTTGAGTCTTGAGTCGGGCTCGGCAGCCGCGAACTCACTCGAGATATTGAGAATCGTTCGCTGATGTCGTCAATATCGGTATCGGGTATCGGGCGGAGAGTGTCGGCACTCGTGTAGTGCGGCGGAGCACTCGTCGGTTGCAAAGGTTGATCGACATGTCGTTAATTGAGTTGAATGTCGATTATCCGTTTCGACTGCGTTAATTGTGAGCTTCGGTAGCTAAAGTAGGCTGAGCCGAGCGCTTACAAACGATTGATTGAGCGAAACAAAGAGAATTAATAGACCGGTTGTCCGAAAAACGTTTTTATTTTATTTTACGTGTGTCTCTGATGAGAGCACAGAACTCAATAAATACAATGCAATTGCGATTCAACCGTAAAACGGATAAACAGAGAGTTTATGATAGGGCGGAGCGATAGGCGCTCGAGACGTATAGATTAGTGTTGCGCTCTTGCGGCACAATAGATAGAACAAACATTTATAAACACCGTTTGTTAAGAAGAGATTGAAGTTTAATTTAAGATAAAAATCATTAAAATCGAATAGCTAGATTCAAAGTTATAAGCATGCAAAGTTAGGCAATTTTGTCATTTTTCGATGATTTTCACAATTTTTGTTCAATTTTAATAAATTGTCAATTTTCATTTTCTTACTAATAGATTAAATTTCAACAAAAATCGTGAAAATCATCTAAAAATGACAAAATTGCCCAACTTTGCATGTTTATAACTTTGGATCATTAATAATTTATAAGTCTCAAACGACGTATGGACTACAATAGCCGTATTTATTTAAGTCAGCGATAAAATCGAAACACCGCTGCTGTCCGGCGCGCACTTCCGGCAATACATCCAAACCCAAGTCGTACTTAAGCGCCGCCTCCTGTCGGCGACCATTCGCGGTGTCTCTGTAGCGCTGAAACGGCGGCATTGGTTTGCATTCGGCGTTACAGTCGCCGACTTCGAACAGTGTACTCAACAGCGGATCGTACTTTCCGTCGGCAAATGCGGGAAAGTATTTGTCGAACACGTGCCAAAGTAGTCAAATATCGCCGATAATTCGGGCATGGCAAAATCTTGCTCGATATTCTGCGCAAAATAAATATTTCGTATAATTATTCGCATTAACTATAATTTTATAAATTAAAATCAAATGAACCAAATGTAGCATGCCCAAAGTGGAAGGTATAGTTTGCTGTTTATTTTGCGAATTCGCTTTTCCAGCTCAAAATGAAACATGCCGTGAAACGGGCCGAACAGAAATTTATGCGCGTGCGCCCACCAGTTGCCGTGTACATTGGCCAGGTAGGCGATGTCGCCGCGACGGTACAAATGGCGAAATATTTTCACGAATTCCATTCGATCCGATTCGGGAATGCATTTCCAGTGCTTTCTGACCCACAATTTCTTGCATGCTAATCCGCGCGGTTTTACAGGCGCTTCCAAAAATTTGTTCTGGATATACTTGCGCACCGCATCCACGTCCTCCTCGGTGTAGTCCTGTGCAACTGGGCACTTTTTATAGATGTTATTAATGCATTCGTTACGTTTTTTGGCTAGATTAATTTTATATATTTTGTATTTTTATCATTATAAATATTATATATTATACATAATATTTAAATAGAATACGTCATACATTGTTTGCTCATATCTAAATCAATATGTGCATTCGTCGTAACAAATATTATAAAAGCAATGTTTATTTTAAGTAATATTATTATTAGATTTTGAAATATAACTAATGATTTATATAAATGTTTGATATTTATTGTATGCAGCATAATGAATTATTTTTGATAAATTAAAATGTGTCGATGAACTTTAACGAGACATGCATTAATATTTTTATATATTTTGTAATTATACTTTTCTAGTCATATATTTAAAAACAGTCTGCTTTAATTTAGTAATGTAAAAATAGCTTATTACATTTACATTAAATAATATTTTGCCCATAGTAGGCAATGTAATAAAATTGTATTAGTATAAACATAATAGAAGTTTTGCTAATCCCATGTTTTCACTAAAATATATCATTTTAATAAAAGGTACAATTTGATATAATTTAATAAAAAAATATACATATTATTTAATAATAACTTATTGTTTAATAAATTATTTATATCCATTTTTGCTCAGTCTGTAATAATCTGGCAGCTTTAAATACTGTATAGGGCAAAATGTGGGAAAAAAATTCCAGCTTCCAAAATTAGTTGCGGTTATCTAGATACTAATTACTAAGTTTTAACAAAAATATTTATGCATGGTAAAATGACAGTTAAAATATAATCAAAATTGTGGTGTCACACTGTAAATTAAAGTATTATTGTTATATTTTATTTTTCTGAAAATTCAATTGTATTAATTTTGTGACATATTTTAAAAATTAAAAATTTACTACTTGCTTAAATGTTATTATGATAATCAAATATTAATGGTTCTAAATAAATAATTTGCAACTAATATATTTATGATTTTTATAATTTATATAAAAATAGTATTTAATTTTTGTTTACACTAATCGTTATAATATTTAAATAAACAAATAAAATAATTTTGAAATTTATACAGTATTAAATTATTACTAATAATAAAATGGAATACTTTAAGAAACAATTCCATAGTTATTGATCCGTTCGGCAAATTTCCAGCTTTGGAGAGACAGCGAACAATTGGACGCACACTTGCCATCGACGCGTATGCGTCCGAACAAACCGGTCAGACCTGTGATTCCAAGTTTGCCGCAACCGTTCCGCTCGTTCGCAGAGAGTATTGCAAAACTCGTCAGCGAATCGCCGGCGCAAACACCGTTGGCTATGTTCGAGCAAAGATAGTACAACTGATTGCCTAGATTCAATTTGAATAGCAGGATTATTTTCTTCGATTAAATTGTTCAGTTAATAATGCAACAAGCGCGTTTACGACAAACCCACATTAAATGTAAATTTCGTAACATGTAAATGTAAATGTTAATTCGTGCATATCTACATAAATTTGGTTTATGTTTATTACTTATATTGATCATGTTACGGGGATAAGGTTGGAAATTTTGGCCCGCCTATATTGACCGATTCCACTCTATTACTACATTGATATTGTTCACAAATTTATGACGAGCACTATATACTATGTAAATCAAACTTTAGGCCACACCTTTTTTCAGGCTATTTTGCATTAAAATTTTACTGCACTTTAGCATGAGAAAAAGTGTGGCCTAAATTTTTGATTTACATAGAGTGACTCAAACTAGAATATAACTAGTTTAATAACATATTTATGAGTCATAAATTCTGGCATATGCACTTAAAGTAAATCAATAAATACCATTGTTAATTGTCTGCATAATGGTTACATTGGTTAAATAAAAGTTAATAGTTGGTTTTTTTGCTCCTTCACCATAATTTAGAATGGCTTGTTGGTCGGCACCTCTATTTGTTCTTAGCAAAATAACGCCATTGCATGTGTAGTTAAATTGAGCCGTAAATTTTTCGGAAAACTCAGCGAATTTCGAATCACTACTACAGGTCTGTCTGTGGTCTACAGTTGCGTTGATTATAACAGTAGGCGTATATTCTACGATGTAATTATGCATAAATAATTGCATTAATTGCGGATATTTACACTTTTATTATTTGTAAATTGATACACTTAATACATTGCAAAAAGCAATATTGTGTAAATATATGGCTAAATGTTCTAGATTAATTTCTATTTGTATTAATCAAACCACATTGCGACAAAAATGCTATCAAAAACATTTAAAAATATCTTTCACAAAATTACTGACTTATTGTCAGTTATATTGTATATGCTAAATTTCTATTTTGACTAATTAAAATGTTTTAACATATTATATATTCTGCATAGACACAATGTTTGCGTTCTATTAATTACATTATAACGTTAGGTGTCTGAAATAGTAAATGGGTCATTTAATTGATCTATGATGTTATATAACTTACCGACCGCATGTGCTTCGGCTACAACTATAAGATTATAAATAATTAATTGCAATTTAAATTCTAGCATGTTTTTAAGTATAATAGTCACCCTTGCATTCACTTTTATATTTATTCAATGTTTTGTGTTGTATATTGACATTTGTCGGCAACTTTTCGCTTTCAAATTTTGCTAGAAATTGTTTACTTATATTGAGATACATAATTAACACCAAGATATATTTTATTATCATTTTCAATACAATTTTTACTCAATTAAGCGGTGTTAATATTATCTACGAGAATATAATAAATTAATGTTGGGTATAAAAAATGTTTTCAATTGAGCCTTATATTACTTGTGTTAAAATATATATCCACATTTATATTAAACATAATAAATAGAACATAGTTTTTTTAAATGTGTATTAAAATATGATTTAGGTATAATTTAATAAAGTTTAAAGAATATTTAGTTTTTATATAAATAGTAAAATAAACATAATAATTATAAAAATCGAGGAAATTAATTGATAGCCAAATATTAAAAATTAATCCAAAAACATTAGAAATGAGTTCAATAACTTTAACGCATTTATTTGGTTCGTATAAAATAAATTTTATACAAATGATTTTATAGCATGTTTAATTGACTACGAGTAGATTAGAATATAAATTAGATAATTATAAAATTTTTAATAAATATAATTATAAATTAATTACAATAAATACATTACGTTTTACATTAAGAACGTAAACTCGTATTCGAGCAAAATTTCAGTCTAAAAATTAAAGACTTTACAAGTCATATTGTAGCAATAAAATATACAATATAACTGACTAAGTAAAGTGAGGATGCTCTTATTCTTATTAGTCAGTCATATCCTCTTTAGCAAGTTAAAAATGCATAATATTTTGAACAATCAGCTATAGACACAAAGTATTCAATAAAAATTGTTATTGATTAAACGCCTACTAATTAGTACAAACTAAATGCCAATATCTTTGCGAGCTTTAGGCACATTACTGTTACCGCACTTCTCGCTCAATACTATTTACAATGTATTCGCTATACGACTTATTCGCTTTGCTTACACTCCGAAAAATTAACATGTAACTTTCAATAAGTTTTTGTATCACTTTTATTTTCAAATAAAGCAGTATTTGTATTAGCTTTACACATTGTGTTAACGTTATTCACAGCCGATTCCTGACCTGGCCACTGACGTGACCAGCTGATGCTACCACTTCTGGCCAACTACCGTCGGCCCAGTCCCGACTCACGCCCACTTCAACACACCTCATGGTGTGCATCTCAAGTAACTTTTTTGGTCACTCCGGCCACTGGTCACGGATCCGTCGGCCATTACTGGCCAATCACGGCTTTAACGCCCTTTACCGACACTTTTCCTACTCATGTATGACTACCGTTGGTCAGCCTCTCTAACCGCTTCTCTTCGGCTGTTTAGGCCAAGATTTGTATTGAACCAATAAAATCCACTCTACATGACCGCACGGATCAAGATATTGAGGAGACCCACAATAGCCACCGTATCTCGCCGTCACAATATAAACTTGGCAAATAAATTTAACTTTGCATATAACATAA
>JAQIXC010002145.1:0-11754 GCA_034697605.1 Metabelba pulverosa
TAGTTTTATAATTAGTTTTATTTATAATTTTATTTATAAAAATAACTGCGTTTTTATAAATCCAACCGGGACTGTATAATGTAAATTCTATATAGATATTTTTAATATACAGTATATTATTAAAAACACTTAATAATTAAATTTATGCATGCTAAAAAGGAAAACAAAGAATAAAGAAGAAAAGTTAAGCCACAAGGACCAGGACTTCTATGTGATGGTCTACACGGCCTTAATAGCGGCGCTATTCGTGACAGCGCTCCTCCGATCGCTCATATTAATCTTAGTAACATTAAATTTAGTTACTATATTTTTCACTATATTAAATATTATTATTTTAACATTCTAAACTATCTTAATTTTAACATTTATTACAGTAAATATTTACTAATATTCTAATAAAATATACACATTCCTACTAAATTTATAATTAAATAGTTTCACATTCTAAATTTTCAAACTATCAATATCTCGGTCTTAAATCGGTCGGTATCAATTATACAGGCTTATTTGTAGTTGAGTCTATATTAAGCTATTAGAAAACTTTGTGCTGTATTATTTTTTAATTAGCTTTTATATTTGCTTTTATTAAAATGTAACTATATTAAAAGTTTAGTTTGTATTTGTGTTTTTGTTTTTATGCATTGTAATATTTATTCATTATATTCTTATGTTCTTTTAGTGAGTATGTGTGATTTCACTTACGTCAGTTAAGTCACTTACTTACGTTAAAAGACATCATGATTAAATATTAATTTTGTTTGTTATCACGGTTAATTATCCAATTCCAATTAATACTTAATTTAAATCAAGCAAGCTTAATTTAATTATTTCAATATTGTCTTATCTTTAGGAATTTTGTGGAATCAATATGTACTGTGTAATCATTGAGCTCTCTAATGTACAGAGTATTATAAGAATAATCTTAATTTAATTTGTAGATACCTTATTTTACCTTGTTATATATGCGAGGCAGGTAAACTTTAATTAACTAAATAACATATTATTAATTGGCACATTATATTTTACGTAACAATTAAGTGGCTTACAATTATTTACAATTAGTTAACCATGCTATCAATTTGTGTGTTTAAAATAATAATTTGTGTGTTACCATTGAGATTAATAAACAGTATATAAGTAAATATTTATAAACTATATGCTGAATGCAAATTAATAAAGTTACAAGGTTGCTTATTGTTTTTATTGTTACAATAAGCAAAAATAAATATACATTGATTTAATTGATAAATTTATCATGAGTGATAAAGATGATGAAAACATACACAAAATTCAACATGATAAAACTGGCAAATTAGCTAATTTGCAATATAACTGGGACAAATATGTTTACACCGGGTGTATATTAATAAACTATATATGCTACGTATGAACATTTAAATATGACATTAATTAAATTTTAAATAATAATAAAAATTTGCCATGCTCGCATAGGGACTAGTAGTCACGCTGTTCTCGCCGACACTCGTCGACATGAAATTCCTGTACCGGACGTCGATGAGTATGATATCGATTGTAAACATATTGTTCAATGTTGGCTACATACTCGGCTCATTAGGTAACATGCGTAATTTTATTTACAATTAAATTAATATACTTTAAGCAATACTGTTTGATAATAAATTATACCGAAGATATAATTTAGAATTAATAAATATTAATTAATATATTATATTATTAAAAACATATAGCAAATATACATGAACAATTTAAACTTTGTTAATTTTAAAATATAATAGCAATAATAATACATAATTGACAGAATATAAAATAATGTAATGTAAATAATATAAAATAATTAACAGTATCAAGTATCTATTTATATCACATAAACAATACAAAATAAGGTTTATAATGTAAATTTTAGTTTTTACACTGTAGAGCAAAAAAATCAACTTGTAAGAATGTTAAACTAAAATATAATATAATTAATTTTAATTTCAGGCGGCTTCTTGTTCAAGTACATAAACCGGCAACTGGCATTTATCATGTCCATATCGGCCATGGCAACATTGACCATGCTGCTGCCGGTGTGCGGGAGTATCTGGCTCCTGTACGTGTGCGCACTCTTCTGCCAGATCGGCGCCGGCCTATGGGACGCCGGCAATTCGGTCTGGGTGATCGAGTTGTGGGGTGCACAGCACCCGGCTATTCTACAGCTGGCGAATATGATGTACGGCTTGGGCGGCATTTTTGGCCCACTTCTCGTAAAGCCGTACTTATTGGGAGATATGGCCAACAGTACCGAAAAATTGAACCAAACACTCAGCGATCGAATCAATTACGGCTTCGACCGACGCGCCCGACTCGAGACGCCGTTTATCATCGGCAGTAGTATTGGGTATTTGGGTAATTTGCATGCTATTTTATTTATTTATACTGTACATTTTTATTATACATACATATATACAGTAACTACAGTTACAATATATGTTTCACAAAATTTATTCTTGTCACCACAGCTATTTTTATTTTGCACATTTATGCATTTTGCTCAAATTAATTTAGTAAAATTCAATTTTCACGTCAAATTATTTGAGTTAATATACATATTAAAATTTTACTTGATACACTATCAGTCATCATAACACTAAATTACTTAATTTAACTAGGTTAATAAAGTGAATTTTGCTTGTTTAGTACACTAACAAGGAGGATTTTTGAATCAGAATATTAAACTAATTACTATTTAAAAACAAGTATAATCTAGTTCCTAGAATACCAACCTACTAATACCAACTCATACCACACTTTATAGTTGAGAAAAGACATACATAGAAAATAACTGTAGAAAATAAGAGCTGTCTCATAGTTGAAATAAGGTTGGCATTCTCTGATCTAGTTATTTTAGCATGTTTATTTTTAATTGATTCAATTATTGACATTAGATATTAGAGAATGAATTTGAGGGTTTAAGTATTTACATTGTGTAAATTTGAGATAAGTAAATTAAAATTATTTTATAGCATCCATTTATTAAATTAAATTCTTTAAACGAGATACAAAAGAATAGAATTTTTATTTATACAATATACTAAACTACTTTTTGATGGATTAAAGCAGTATACTAATTTATAAAACTACTTTATACATGCCAATTCTAGTGCCAATTGCTTTGGTAATAATGTTTTTTACGAAACGCTATAAAGAGCCGCAAAAACAATCGAAAAGCACAGAACCGATTGACGAGAACCCGATTAGCGTAGAGACTAACAGCGCGGACGGACAGCCGGTCGGGTACTCGTCGCGCACCCGACTGGCGCTGATAGCACTAATCGCGCTCTCAATGATCGGCTATTCCGGACTCGAGTTAACGTTCTTTAACTACAGCTCAACATATCTGCAAAATATACCGAACGCGCTGTCGGCGCAGCAGTCGGCGACGCTTATGGCCGTAATGTCGGCCACGTTTACGGGCGGCCGACTCGTGTCCGCATTCGTGTCGCGCGTTCTTCAACCCGAAACGATGATTAAGTATCATGTAGTAATCATCGGCGCCGCGTTGGCTGTCCTCTACTTCGGCCAACGGCACGCGATTTGTATTTGGATCGGAAATGCAGTCATCGGTAAAGCAAAATATTTAACTTGATAATTTTTATAACTTAATTGTACAAAATACACAGTATTAATTTTATGCACTGACACAAAACATACTTAAACTAATCAGAAACGTTATTATCGGTTATGACAAAAATTTTAGCTTGTTAATAAACTAAGCTATTTACAATTGATGATAAAATACACTGTTGAAAATTTATTATTTAATTTGATATTAATTAAATATAATAATGATAGATTTAGTATTCTAGTTAATACATATGAAATAGGCTTATTTTGCGTATACACTGTTCCTATTATTGTTGTTGTAAAATACTACTTTATATTTATTGTGACAAGGTATCGTTAAAAACAAACATTTTCGCAAGATAATATTTATACTTGATAATAAAATTTTGATAGTTTTAATAGAAAAATTGATTAATTAATTAAGTTATATTAATAATCGATTTATTATGCTAGCTTCTGCTAGTTTATGTTGTAATTATTTTTGTTGTTGTAAAATACTCTAGTTATTTTAACATACTTATTATTCTTGCAGGATTCGGCTGTTCGGCGATGTACGCGTTGCACTACACGCTGGTCGAAAAGCACGTGAAGCTAACGGAGCGCATCGCCGGCGTATTCAGCGCCGGCTCCGCTCTGCTCGCAATGTTCTCGAACGTAGTGTTGGGCCAATTGATTGAATCAAATCCGCAGACATTCCTATACCTCGAGAGCTCTTATCTCGCGGTCACTGCCATATCGTTCTCCACTGTTCTGCTTATTATTCATAGATCGCAACGCTCTTCAAGTTCTTGTGTTTTAAATATGAAATAAATTAATATTGCTATATTAATTTATAAATATAGCCAAATATAAATCTAACATTATATTACATTATCTTATAAAATAATAAAGTAATAATATCTTTATTAAATTATGCTTAGCGTAATAATTTATATATAGAAACATGATATAATAATATTGTAATATTATATCTATTTTTATATTTATGGATAAATTGACATGGTTATATTGGTTTATTCTTAGTGTATTCTGGAAAAATATGTAAATTCTAATAATTAATAAAATAAAAACTAAGTTTATCAAATAATGCTTAATACGTTATTAATTTTATACACCCAGTTGCGCTTAGAGTAAGAAAGTATTTTTATACCATGCATGCTTTATTATTAATAAAATAATTTGTTAATATTTATTAATGTTTTACTATTGTATGCTACATTTTTGCAATCAAAGCTCTTAGACATTATGGTTAAATTTCAATTAGTTTGTTATCATTGCTACATCGTAAAAGTTCTAAATAAGATACAGTGCAAATCTAGTAAGTTTAATTTAATTAGGCTGATATGTCTTATCGTATGAAATGTCATAAGAAAAAATAACTTATTAAGTGAATAATGAATTATAAAAGTTTATTATACTGTGTATATGTATACAATAGAAATTAAATTTTTGCATGTTATATTTTATGTAATAATTACATATTTATGTCTGTTAACAATTATTCATTTTTCTTGTAAATTTAAACAGTTTAAATGTTAAAATTAATACACTGTTGACATTTATATATAAGAAAATTTTTAATAACAATGTAATGTTAAAAATGCAATATAAATAATTTTAAATTTTATTTTTATTGTTTCAACATACCTAGTTTAAACTTATTTAACAAATTATCACAATGACTGATGATAACGTAAACCATGTTAAACATGATAAAAAGCATTCAATTAATTGGCGAAAAAATTGGGACAAATATGTGTACACCGCGTGTATATTAATAAACTTTCTAAATTATGTATGTTAAAATCTAATTTATGTAAAGTTTAGAAATAATTTTATCATGCTCACAAAGGGAATAGAAGTCTCGATATTCTCGCCGGCACTCGTCGACATGAAATTCCTGTACCGGACGTCGATGAGTATGATATCAAATGTAAACATATTAGTCAATGTCGGCTACATATGCGGCTCATTATTAGGTAACATTTTTAACAAGTTATAATAATAAGCCTATTAAATATTAATAAGCGTTACATTATATTAAATAAAATAAGAATATAATTATAATAATAAGTTATAAATGAGCTCAAAACATTAATTAAAATAGAGATTTAGGATAAAATAAACTATATAAAGTATTACCCTCTGTCAAATTACCAAGAAGATTTACAAATTATCTACCAAAATTCATATATAAATAAACTTGCAAGTACATCAATAAAAACAATATAAGATAATTTATTGTATAAGCAGTATTGATTTGGCGTAACTATATTAATTAATAGTATTAAAGTTAGCTTGTTACAATATAAAACTTTATCTGTAATAGAAACATAATTATACTTGTTAGCTGGCGTACTATTTAAATACGTAAACCGGCAACTCGCATTTATCATGTCCATATCGACACTGGCCACAATGACCATACTGCAGCCGGTGTGCGCGCACATCTGGCTCCTGTACGCAACCACATTCCTTGGCCAGGTAGGCGCCGGCCTATGGGACGCCGGCAACTCAGTTTGGTTGATCGGGATGTGGCGCGAGCGGCACCCGCCGTTTCTACAGCTGGGCAATATGATGGACGGCGTCGGCAGCATTCTCGGCCCTCTACTGGCCCGGCCGTACGTATTGGGCGATTTGGCCAATAGTACCGAACGACTCAACCAAACACTCAGCGATGAAATCAATTACGGCGTCGATCGACGCGCCCGACTCTATAAGCCGTTTCTCATCGGCGGCTGTATTTCATATTCGGGTAAATTTTATAATTTTAATTTTTATACTATGTTTTATTAATGAAATAACTTTTAACATATTCATTTTTAACGTAACTATTTATATTTTATAACTTTAAAATAAAACTGTTTTATAATAACTATTGATCAAGTTATATCAACTAACTAGATAAAAAAATAATATTTTATTTTTTTTACTAAACTAATTATAGATGAATTAAAACAGTAACTTATTTGAATTTTATGCATGCCAATTTTAGTGCCAATTGTTTTGTTGATTATGTTTTTGACAAAACGCTATAAAGAGACGCAAAACATAGAACTAAATGATGAAAAGCCGAATAACACACAGACTCTCGGCACCGATAGACGGCCCGTCGAGCTCTCGCCGCGCACTCGACTCGCGCTAATAGCTCTGATCGCGATTTCGGTGTCCGGCTATTGCGGACTTGAGTTAACGTACTTTGCCTACAGCGAGACGTACCTACAGTATCTGCCAAACCCGGTGTCGGCGCAGCAGTCGGCAACGGTCGCGGCTGTCATGTCGGCGACGTATACGTGCGGCCAACTCGTGTCCGCATTCGCGTCGCGCGCACTCCAACCCGAAACGATGATTAAATGTCATATTGTTATTATCGGCGCCGCGTTGGCTGTCCTCTACTTCGCCGAATGGTATGAGATCTGTGTTTGGATCGGCAATGGCATCATTGGTAAAATCAAAATTTTGTACTTGATAAAACTACCTAATTTAACTTGATAATTTTGATAGTTTGATTCAACTTGAAATGCTATTTTTTATCTGTTGACACAAACATGCTCAAAATCAAATTCGATTTGCTAGTTTAGCAATTTTATCATCGGTAAAATATTTTACAGTTAAACGTGAAATACTAATGATTCATTATTAATAAAATTTAGCTTGACAGTTTCGAAAACTTGATTCTACCGTACATAATATACTGTACAGTTATTATTAGTTCCCGCAGCAATACAAACTTGCTTAAAATTATATAATATGTGCTAGTTAAATGTGTAGATTAATATGAGAAATAGCATACGCATATTTTGTAACATTAACATTTTATTTTGAAATACTTCATATGTTGTAGTGCATTAATAAATAGTTTTAAACATGTGTGATTTGTTTTAGGATATGGCTGTTCGGCGATGTGGCCGTTGCACTTCGCGTTGGCCGAGAAGCACGTGAAGCTAACGGAGCGCATCGGCGGCGTATTCTGCGTCGGCTCCGCTCTGCTACCGATGCTGTCGAACATACTGTTGGGCCGAATGATTGAATCGAATCCACAAATATTCCTATACCTCGAGTGCGCGTATCTCGCGGTCACTGTTATATCGTTCGCAACTATTTTGCTAATTATTCATAGATTGCTGCGCTATTCGAGAGCTAGTGTTTTGAGTATTAAATAATTTTATATTTATTATTTAATTACATAGTAATATTTAAACAGGAATATATAAAAATTTCTATAAATATAATGTTAGAGTTAAATTTATTAAAAAGTCTTGAGTAACAATTATACATTATAACAGTCTTGTTTATTAAAATCTAATTAATTTAAACTTTGTGTATTTTTTTCATTGTAAATTTACTTAATTATTAAATTATTTTTTTCCACATTTTTAACAATATAAGTACTGTAATAAGTAATATAAGTTTTATACAGTTTATTTTTATATATATTTATTACAATAAATATTTAATAACACTAATTTTGTTTTAAATTATTTATTTGTTTAATAAACACTTAATATAGCATTAATACAAATATAATATAAATAAATAATTAGCTTATATCATGTCTATTATTAATAACTAAATTAATGAACTTAACAAAATCACAGCAGAATCAATAAAAACTTACAGTAATAAAATGATATATATTGCTAAATTGGCACCCTTCACCTTTATTTTACTATGTCTAATACTTTTAAATCTTATTTATAAACTATAATCGTATTTGAGTTTTTAGATTATAAATAGCAAATAACTTGTCACTGTACTAATTTACTGATCATTTATTTAATGTGTTTTTCTAAGATTAACATTATATAGTATATATAATATTGTAAATAATTTAACTATATAATTTTAACGAAATTTTGAACTAAATATATTCTTAAAATAACAAAGTTTAACAAATGTTACAAAATAATTTTAAATAAACACGTGTAAAATTAATAGCATTTTAAATCATTAAATATGAGTTGTTAAAAAAGATATTTCACCTGTATTGGTTAAATAATGTGTTTTCAATAAATCTGTTTTGATTATTATTTGTATTGTACAGTATAATTAATTATGCAGTTAAACCATGTTTATTTGATTTACTCAGAGCTAAAGAATGCGACCCTCAGAGCAAACATGTGTTTCGATGAGTTTTATGCAATTTATTATATAATATAAAAATGTTTTTTTTAATACCTTGAACTTGCTGAAAATAACTTAAATGTTGTTTTAAAAAAATAACAATTACTGTAATACCATTTCAATCAATATAGAATAGATATGTATATTTAACTTAATAAGTTAATAAGTTTATTTTTATTAAAATGATCAAGTAAATTACTTAACGTTTATATAAAATAAATAGTTCAGATAATTTTAATAATTGAAAGTTTTTTTTGATATTATCTTGATATTAATTTCAACGTGTTATATAGAGTAATTATTGTTAGTTAACTTTCCACACAAATGCTTAATCATATGACCAAGTATAATTGTCAATATTCATACAAAACCATCTTGATAATTTTAGCTTAACACTTAATATCTTAACCATAAAAGTAGTAGCAATCTAATCAAATACTAAATATTGTATAGTTGGTTATTCAAAACTATACATAGTAAAATATATAAGTATATTACCAAGAATAATTTAATAACACGAACTTTGTTTAAATGTATTTATTTATTCAATCGAATTGATAGAATTTTTAATACAATTAATTTTAAATGAGCAATTTAACAGAATTTGCATTGAGATAATTAGCAAGGTAGTTTTTAGAAAATCGCTTATTGTTTAGCGCAGACAACAGTCTGGTCGATGACATCACTGCAGGTGTGTTCCCCGCGCTCGTGCTCAAGGGTGCACATGTCGAAGAGGGTGCTCATGGGGTTGTGGGCTTCGCACGCGAACTGCACCACATCTGTGCCGTTGTAGATGGCTTTGCACTCATCAATCGCGTTGGTGACGGCGTTGTTGCTCAACGCGCCCTCAATGCAACCGATGAATTTACCCGCGTCCAATGTTTTCATGTTGATGGTTGCTAGTTTATTCGCAATTAATAATTAGTTATAATAGCAATAATATTATAAATTTATATAGCATTAAGAAATTAATTTGATTTATAAATATAGAATTTCAAATTGATTTTAAAATTCGATCTTGGTTACTGTTTACCCCTGCACTATTAGTTGTAATTTTAAGCGCAAACGTAAATATTAAACAAGATCAATTGGTGCAAGTTATAGTTAAGGTAAATCTAAAACAAGATGAATTAAACTTTCAAATATATATTAATGAAATAAGCAGACATACGGCAAACTTCGTTGTGGAATCGATCAGCGCATTGTTTCAGCTCGGCAATGTGCTTGACATCTTGGACCTTCGATTGAATGAACTGGGTAGCTTTTTGGAAGTCCGCCTCCGCGTGTTGGCGCACTCCGTCCAAGAAGTTGTCGAGTCGTCCGCCGATATCACCGAAGAAGGATCTTCTCTCTGCGGCGCACACAGCGACCAAAGTTGCGATGATTAGAAACTTCATTGTTTTCGCGGGAATTGTTCTGTGTAGTTTTGCAAACTAGACTATATTTTCAGCTAGTCTCAGCGCGGCTTTTATACTGTTTTAAAACAGCAATTGCATACCTTTACTGCCGATATTTTATCTAGATTTATTAATTGAACAGATATTTTTTGACATGATAAATTTTATTGTTTTTGTCAACCAAAATTATGCCATTTTATGTGTATAAAAAATGTTCTTGATAGCAATACACTGCTATTATTTAAGGGATATAATGTGCAATGGAAGTTTAACATCATATGCCAATATTTTAAAGCAGTAAATAATTGTCTATTTTTATGATAAATTAAGTTTCAATAACTTTTTTATCTGTGTCGTAATTCTTTAAGGTATATTTTATACCAATACTTTTTAACAGGTGATTTTTAAAATTTTATACTGGAAATTTACACTGCATTATTAATTATAAAAAGCAATTAATATTCTATGATATATGGTTATTACAAAATATAACAAGGCCATTTAAGCCAGATTTTATAGAGTAAGAGTAGAGTAAGTAACAATTAATTTGATTTGTTTAAAATTAATCATGCAATATTGGAATTGAAATTACTTAAATTAATAAAACATATGTTATTATTTTAAAATACGTTTAAATTAACTTGATAATTGCAATTTGTAATGTATTTATTATTATACATTTTTTTAATATAAAATATAAATATGCATGAATAAAACGAATATGTTATATTGCTCAAGATTAAGTTCGAACTAATGTAATCTTTTAGATACTGCACTTATAGTTTGCAATTTGACATTCTTAAATTATTAATTTATTTGCAACCAGTTTATTAAATGTTGTTAATAACCATCATAAGTCATAAGTAGACATCATTTGAGTAAATGATCTTAATAAATTGACATGATTATTATACTTTAAAAATATCAAATACAAATTTCAAAATGCGATTATGCATAAACACGTGTATAAATAATTAGAATTGTGATTAATAAAATAGATGTGCTGTGTAAAAATATAGCATGTAAGCGTATTTTTATGCGAATGTAGATTCTATAAATCTGCTGGGATTATTAATTATATTACACAGTATAATTTATAATTTTTTTAGATTATAATATTTATTAATATTTTTGTTCTTGCTAAAAATACATCTAAAATTTTTCAATAATAAGTTATAAATTATGATTAAAAACAACAATTGATATAATTTTAATAAATATACAATTAATATGTTATTTAATTTAAACATTTTGCTAATAAGTGTACGTTTACAAATATAGCCATGTACAGATTTTAGAATCTTAATAAAAAATATAAATAATCTTAATAGTTATAGAATAAGTAAAAATTTTAACTTGTAAACATTACAAATACAATGCCAAGTGTAAAAATATGTAAAGTTTAAATATTAATTGCTATTTTGTTCTTGAAAATTTCCAATCACTAGACAAAAATTTATATTTAAAAAATCTGTATATAATAAATCTTTATTTTGAAATGTTTAAACATAGCTAGAATAGATATAGAAAATTAATTTATCATGTAGATAGATAATTATTCAATGTTTTAAAATATTGTCTTTTATAGTTAAACTTCCATTGCACATAAAAACCGTATAACAATAGCATAGAGTACCTTTATCAAGTG
>JAQIXC010002146.1:0-11753 GCA_034697605.1 Metabelba pulverosa
TTTGTAATAAATTTGTCATATGCAACAAATTATTTTTTAATATTTTAGAAATTAATTCCTTGAGATTATAGTATCAAGGTAAGAGGCTGACCTGTAGCCTTGAGAACTCGGCCAATTCCGGGAGAATCAAGGTGATTCCTTGAGAGTTGGCAACACTAGCCACAGCGCTCTTTAATCGCACACTCAAGACTAAAGAAGGAATGGCAGGACATTAAGCACTCGGCCCGAGACATGTCGGACCTATTCATCGCTCATCCACTCGAAGACGACTTCTTTCAATGGTTTCGCTCTAATCGTTGCACTAATGCCTGAAAAGACAATATATTAACCAATAGTTTGCAAACGAATAGGCATTTCGTTCTGAAGGGACAGTCGGACACACCGTTCGCCGGCGGTCTATATCACGGATGCATTCATTTTCGATATAACTATCCGTTCAAAGCGCCGGTTCTCTACATGTTGACACCGAACGGTAAATTCAAGTGCAATACACCCGTCTATATGACCGAAGAACATTGGAAGCCGTCTATGCGTATCGAACACATTGTGAAGTCATTACTGGCCGACATGTGCGACGAGCACTACATTCCCTCCTTTGGCGCCGACGTTCAGTCGCCGCACAGACAACGAGAGTTAGCGCTCGAGAGTTGGGCTTTTGGGCGAAACGAGCGCTTATTTTGCAAATATAGACCCGAATTATCTGATGTATTGATTTTTATGCAATCTTTTGTTAAATTATTTCTCTTTTATTTATTATATTATATTTAATTTAATAGATAATCGTCAATGGCTTGACACAGCTAACAATGGAGGGTACGGTAGTTGACGGCATCCGAACTTCTGATTATGCTGTCATACATGAGCCGTATCCGTGCATTCGTACGACATTTAGTCGACAACTCGTTTTGAAATTAATTTAGATTATAATCGACAAAAAACCATTCATAATGTTCTAAAGTAAAAATTAGGAATTGTGTATCTATTAAATATAACAAGAATTAAAGTACAATAGAAAAAAGTTATTTACTTTATTTTTTAATTATTTAATTTAATTAGTTATATTTGTTGATTGTTTAAGGAATTAATTGTAAAAAACATAGAATTTATTATTTTATTGACATCATAAGACTGTTGACAAAAATAAATTTATAAACACTAGAATATAAAACTTTCAAGCTAAACATATCAATAAACTTTTATTTAATGATTATTTGTATTAAATTATCATTATTCAAAATATTTTGTAGTAAAATGTCATTTTTATTTTAATAACTATTTATAATAATTAGAGAAAACCCATATTTATTAATATACAGTATAAATTGTGATCTACATAAAAAGAATATGTAAAAACTTATAAAAATATTATTAAATGTTACTTATGATAGTGTAATAGTAATATTAACATTTTGTATATAAAATTTTGACAATAATAAAATGAGTATATGTATTTACTATTTTAATTTTGATGAAATTATTATGAAGCCACAATTTAATCATTAGCATTAATTTATACTAAACCTCACATACATTTAATTATCTACAATTATACAGTATATTTATGCTATTATAGAATACATTATAAAGTTTTACTTCTATACTGTCAAGCGATGGCCTGTATTTGACTAATTAACTCCTTGCTGAATTTGCAATCGACTCCCGTCGGCAATGAACCGATATCTGGATGCGTATTATGTTTAATCAGTTAAACTTAAACTATTTCGAAATATCTATATTATATATTAATATATGTTTTATCATACTAAATTCGTATGTTTGACATCTGATTTTATATAGCGTATCTAATATGCAATAAGTAGAGCTGTACATTAAATAATCAATTCTCAGTCTATTGAATTTATATTTCATTATTTAATGAACTGAAATTACGTCAGAAAAAATATATAGCACGAACAAATTTAATTTTTTTTAATGCGATTCAAATAAATTTAACGTAATCATTAACGTTATTCAAATATACGTAAAATATTGGTAATATAAAGGCAAAATTAATAAAGTTAAATTTAAAATTCATTAATTAAATATGATATTGATTTAAACATTTTAGAATGTAGAAAATATTCTATATAATGAAATATACAGTAATATAATTATTAATTTTATTTATATATTAATAAAAGTGCGTAGTATATTTTAGTTAGAGTTAAATAATTAGTATTTACAGATTTTATTACTGTATAATATAATCTCACTCGCAATGTGTGATTACATATTTAATAAGAAAGACGTAATCCAGACAATATATACACGTGTAAAAAGGAACAATAAAATAGCACCTGTTGATTTAACCAAAACCAAACTGGTAAGAAATAAAATAATCAATGCTAATTATTCAGCTCAATTTATTAAACAACTCGAGCAAGTTTTCAAGAATCAACTCATCTTGCTGCAATACGATCTCAATAGTTATATTAAGAAACAATTTAATAAAAGAAGAATTACCATGGTAATTGCAGTCCGAATAATAAGCATGCTCATTTTTGTACGCTTCGGCATAGCGGCGCTAACTAGCAGTGACCGAACGCGACAAGTGATGTGCGATTTCGGCTACTATTTCCTCAATTCACTGCTCGGGTCCGGCGGTTGCGCTTTGGGCGCATTGGCCTATTTGGCCGCTATTTTGCCAATTGATTACTTGATATATACGAATAATTTAAAATTGTACACGATGCTATTTAATATAAAACATAGCAAACTCAATTATGCGTTAAAATGCATTGATGCAAACAAATTGTACCATAGGTAATGTAAAAATGACAAAAATCGGTCTTGTTAATTATTTGCATATTTGTTCTAACTGGTGTTATTTAAGTGGAATGGCCATTTTCAATAACTTTGTCAAATCATTAATAAAATAAACAAGCTTTCAATATTATATATTTAATTTTGTTAGACAAGATAGATGTAGTGAATAGTTACTCGTGCACTGAATAGTGAATAATCAGAAATTCACTTTTTGGCCCCGAAGGGCAATTTTTATATATATTTGTCATTTATGATTATATTAAAATCAATATATTGATAATACTTATCAACTATGCATTTATTAATTTGTGCCTTGATAAAGTTAAAATATAATACGTTTAAATTGAATGAGAGTGCTAACGTCTTTAACAAACGATATATGCGTATGGTTTAAATCTATGAATGCCTTAGAACACATACCAACTAATACCAGACGTCACAGGATTGGCGTAAAATATAACGTTGTTAAATACAAAATTAATTTGAAAAGTTAATTATATTACAATGTTACAATTATTATACAAATAATTATTATAGATAACAATTAATGTTAGACAAGCGACTTGTTTATAATTTGCATGCAATTCAAGATTCGATACAAATAACTTTAAAAATAATGCAATGCATAAATTTGTAAGTAACAACACTATCATGCTATTTTCTAAGCGCTATTTGCTATTTTAAAAAAATTTATTAAGGCATTCATAGATTTAAATAATTCACTATTGATATTGCATAATTTTATCTGTAGTAACGCGAGCAATTTCATTAAGATTTTTTTTGTTGTTAAAATGTGCACCTTTGCTGAATCATAGCTTTAAAAATATTGTTAGGGTTTCAAAAAATAATTTTAATATTAAATCAAAATATAAATTAAATAAAAATTCGAGATAATTTCAATTTTTTATTGCATCATATTTTAATTAAATATTAAAACAAAATAATTTTATTTAATTTACTCAAAATAATAATAATTATTATTATTATTGTGGAAGGAAAAAAGTAACACGTAACTAAATTGACGTTAAATTAATTAGAACACATATGTTATAATTCTACCGAAATTCGCAACAGTAGTGATTGGTAAACATTCTAACAAGTGCAAAAATTAATCCCGAACAAATTGCTTCAATCAACAATCATAGGATCGAAGCGCTATTGGATTACATCGCAATCCCTTCGTATTACGCGATGATTGGCTTCACGTTTGCGATACACTTGTACTTCACGATCAACGGCTACGTCGACGCGCGCATCGGTTACCCCCTTTACGCCGTCGTACTCTGGAACGTCGCGATCGTGCCGTTCCTGTTCCAGGTCTACGGCCTCATTTGGGGCGCATTAATTGTCTGGTATTTATGCGCGTATTATCTGCGCTACAAATTCGCGCAAATCGCGGCGCAAATCAGGCGCGCGATTCGCGGCCGCAATACGCGGCGTTTGATGCGCGCGATCGCCGCACACAACGCCGTCGCCGCGTTGACGCGCGACGCGAATCAACTTATTTCGGTATTTGTATTCGCGTGCTATTACATCGCAACTCCCGGTTTCGAAGTCTGTCTATTTATTGCCCGAAATGATAGCACCATGCTTATTGGCCGAATTGCCGCCTGGTGCGTGTTCGTGTTTAATTTCACGGCGATATTCTACATGAATTATCTGTGCATTTTGGTGGCGAATAGCGCGCGTCGACCGTACGATACGCTCTTCGCATACCTAAGTGAGCGTCAGATCAATCGCCGAATCATTTCGTGTATAAGTCGGCTGAAAATCGCGGCCTTCGCTGAGAAGCTGTCCGGTCCGGACATCGGCTTCTATTGCTTGGATTTGTTTCCTATGAATAGTTATGAGTTCTATCAATATATTGCTATTATTGCTTCGAATTATATTTTAATCAATACGCTTTATTAGATTTATTGACATGCTTAACTTGTTTAATTACTTATTGTATTCTTCATAATTAATTTTAAATAAAAATATATATTTACATTTTATTTTAAATATATACAGTATAATCGGGTATAACTAGGTTATAGACAAACTCTTTAATCCAAGCAGAATGAGTTGAGATTTATGATTTGTCAATTTAACAAGTATATAAACCAATTATAATTAATCCAAATTAAATTAAAATGTTAACTTATATTAAATAATATAATAAATTTAACTATGGCATTACAATTTTATTAAACAATAAACTTTATAATTAATAAGCGTAATGAAAATTTTTTAAGCATTTAAATAATAATTTAAAACACCAATTAGTGACGTTGTCTCGAATTTAGCATGCTAAAAAATAGACATTATTTTAAAAATTTAAATGTTCATGCGCAAATTATTCCGGCGAACTGAGAACATCTGCGCAACACTTCGAGAAGTCTTTTACAAAAACGTCGTAAACGTATCGGGGTGTAGATTGATCAGGCTTAAAATTATCCATAAATGTGCACAGTTTCTCGGAGAAGCAGCGGTCGGCGCAACGGGAATCGCATTTGTTATGGTATTCTTCACTACACGAGCCGTTCACTAATTGCGTAATTTTGTCGATGCAGTCGAGCAGCGATAAATTCATCATGCCAATTTCAATCGACTTTTTCAGCACCATGTTCGCGTTGCCGGGTGCCACGCACTTTAAGAAGGCATCTCGGCAAAACATTATTTTATAATTTGGAATGCTAACCTGACTTTCAACATGATAGAACAAAACTAGAAATATCAATTTCAACAGCATCTAGATTTATTAGAGTTGATCAATTAGTTAAATTCCAACAATCAAATTTTTATAATTGAAATATTTTAATATTTATTGATAAAATTTGTAAATTTAAATTTTTTACAAACAAAAATTTAAGCAAATTATGCTTGGTTAGGTCAAAACTAAGTAAATTTACAATGTTCTACTTGCAATAAAGACTTGAGCTAAAAGGTCATTTCAACTTTTAGCTTATATGTTGATACATTTGTTTAAACTTTATTTGCAGAACATTTTAGTTCTTTACAGATCAAAGCAGCTGCTGTTTTATATGCAGCAGTTTTTGCATGGCACAAATGTAAGACAATCAGGGGTCGGATAGCTTTGTATTGAATTTTGTTAATCTCCTTATTGCCTTACATTTTTGCAATGCATAAATTCGGTTTCTGCATATAAAATAGCTTTGCTTTCTAAGGCACTAAAAGATGAGACAGATTTGTCCTCATATACGCTAAAAGTTAAAATGCCATTTTATCTCAAGTCTATTTATAGGTAGAAGCTCACAGTGCTCGCACTTACTTTGTTAACGTTCACTATGCTCTCACCTTGCACTATACAAGAGAATACACTGTAACTTGAGTTTTTAATCAATTTATAACTTGCTATTGGGTTAGTTTTAAATTATAAAACACACAGTAGATTTACATTAATGTAATTTGTATCAAAATATATTTCTATTTAATTTTGTTAATAATATCTAACATATAACGTAATTTTAGTTTACAACTAACAATGTAATTTAAAACTAACCCAATACCAAGTTATAAATTGATTAAAAGCGCAAGTTACAGTGTATTCTCGTGTATAGTGCGCAGTCATAGGGAACAATATTTATAACATAATTTACTTAAATATTTGTTAAGTATATGTTATAAATTATTTGATATAATATTTACGTTATTATTTTATAAATATACTTGCCATTTTTTATAACATTTTAAACTTTATTTCAAACTTTGATAATATTTATGCAAATGCAAATTTTATTTAAATTATTTATGCCAAAATACATTTAAATGTGTTATTTTCAATAATACAATGAATATAGTTTGTATGAACTTAGATGTGGAGTACATCTGTGCATAACATAAAAAATGAAATCTAAATTCTATAGTTTTGGATGCATAAACATAATAACTTTATAAACAATATTGTTTACAGTCATAAATTTAATGTAATATATAAATGTATTTTTAAATACAAATTATTGACAGTTAGTATAATACTTTATAACTCATTTACTATTTAGAACTTGTATTGAATGAGCAATTTAAAATATAGTTTATTTTAACTAATAAAAATTATAAATATGTTTTAAAAAATTTATTTGTCTTAAATTTGTATTTGTAAAATATTTACAGTAAATTATGCTTATTATAATTTTGGAAAAGAAAATTAAATCAAACACAGCACAAACTCTAAAATAGATTTTCTCATATATATTCCTTAATTATTTGATGTTAGAAAATATATGAAATAACAAATTAAATGTCAAATATGTTTTTAATACTGCTATTATTTGGGTTATAAAATTAATTGTATTTAAAATATAATATATATTAATATACATTATCTCCCTAATACTCGTTATGTAGTACCTAATATTAATTTTATAAATAAATTAACAAGGATATTAATATTATATTTTTAAAAATTAATGTATTATTGAATTTAATGCATTCTGAAGACCATAAGTTAACACAATTACTTCCTTATAAATTAACAATGTTAAGTCATCAAATAATTCTTATGGTTTATAGCTTGTATTCTTTTTTAAAAATTAGTTTTAAATATCTCAATGTATTATTTATTTGTTAAATAAATGTAATTTTAATATAAATATTATTTCTATGAGGTGAGTGTTTGAACTAATTTTTCTTTTGCATTTATCTTGTTTACATATTAATATTAATAATAAGTTAAATTCGTAATTATTAAAATATAAATGTTTATTCTTTTTATATAATAATATAGTTATAATGATTTATTAATATTAGTTATTCATATATAATTATTTTATTGTTATTAATTCACAGATAGCACAAAATTAATATAAAATTAAAAAATATTATAAATTTTAATTAAATAATAATGTTACAATAAAAGTAGAAACATAAATATTCATATTATTTCAAACATTAATATTAAATTAAACTATTTAATTTAACATAAATCATTCAAATTAGAGTTAAATATTGAAACAAATTACGCATTGTAAACTGTACTAAACAATAATTAATAAATTAAATAAATAATGATTAGCTGGACGCTTGGCCGGGCTGCTTTGAACTCGGTGGCGTGACAAGACGGTAGCAAACGCGGAATTCATCATGTTCAAACACGCCATAAACGCGAGCGGGCGTTGTATTGTCCGGCTCGAAGTACTTGATAAATTGACACAGTTTATCCACGAAACACGTGTCGACGTACAACGGATCGCACATTTCGTTGTATTCCCGTTTGCACGCGGCGTTCAATATCGGCTTCATTTTCGCTGTACACTCTTCGAACGGTAATTTCATCATGCCGATTTCAATCAGCTTTTTCAGCACCATATTTGGGTTTGACGGTGCTACGCATTTTAGAAAAACGTCTCGGCAAATTTCGATTTTAAACTCGCTCACACCGTCAACGCCGACATGGTAAATTAGCGCAATCGTGATTAATATTGATAGCATCTGTAATTTGTAAATTAACAACGATTATAGTTATTATATATATAATTAAAATTATAAAATTATACATATTTATCATATATTTATTGTCGGTATATTTATTTAATTTATTTTAATGAGTGTTTACTAATTTACAAAAGTATGGAAAAAAATATACTTTCTTTGCTATAATTATAATGTTATATTAATATATTATTAGATTTATGTATATTAAATTATATAAAGATAATTTTTAACAAAAATATTTTGTTATTCTGTTATTTACTATATTATTATTAGTAAAAATGTTTAAATACATAATATTTATATATGGTACATGTGCATATCAGATGTGTAACACAAAATATTAAAATTATTATGGCCTAATTTACAATAACAATTTTATTTCAAAAATTATTTTTGAAGCAATATTATTTATTTGAAATAAACTTATTTTTTATAAATATATGAGTTAATTAGTTTGTAAAAACACATGACAATTAAATGAATAATTATAAACATTATTATTTTAACAAAGTATGTAAAACTGATAAAGTAATCAATATTTTATAGCTACGAATGAGTATTTATAAATAATATATTTATCATGCAATTATTTAATATATTACTATTAAACTAAATTATTATTGAACTCGGCGGCGCGACAGTAACAAAACCAAAATGTATCATGTTCAAAAACAGCATAAACGCGACTGTGTGTTGTGTTATCCAACTCAAAGTAATTCATAATTTGACATGGCTTATTGGTGAATAATTCACAATTGTTTCTATTTGAAGATTTTTACAAAAATTTCGCTTTTTTTTGTTATTTTAAAATTATTTCTATTAATGCAATAATAATTATAAACAGAAAAGGCTGGTTTAAATTAATTTTAATATGTATTTTATATCTAAAAATAATAATCATGTTTGTTTAATGAATAGACTTATATTAAGATTAGATTTATTAAGGATAGATAGTGTTGAACAAACGTTTTTAAGATAAATCTAGATAGTTATTTCAATCTTGATTTTAAGTTTGACTAACTATCATATCTTACATATGTAAAAAATGATTTTGCTAGAATTTGTTTAAAATTATTAACTATATATTTTTAAAAATGAATACATTCAACTAAAACAGCTAAATCTGTCTAATATATTAAATCGAAAATGCATCTGATATTCTGTTAAGTAATTAATATAAACATGTTTAAAATTATGAAAATTTTGCTTCAAGTTCAATGATCAATTTATACAGCTTTATTATTTTATCAATGTTAGTTTTCATCAGTTAGGCAATTTTGGCATTTTTTGATAATTTTTGCAATTTTTGTTCAACTTTAGTAAATTATTAATTTTCTTTACGCTTACAAATAGGTGAAATTCAACAAAAATTGCAAAAATTATCAAAAAATTCCAAAATTGCCTAACTTTGCATGCTTGTAACTTTTGATTTAACTATCCGAATTTAATGATTCTGGTCGCAAATTAAACTTCAATTTCTTCTTAACAACAATTGTTTAGAAATATTTGTTGTATCTATTATAGTTTAGTCAAGAGACATGGGGTCAGCAAACCTTCCAATATTTTGCAGCTAGTGACATTTGACCTTACAATATTTAATGCACATAAAAACTATGTCCATAGATCTTTCAATTGGTATATACATCAATTATTTATCTCTAGCAGTTTATGAGCAATTTTAATCTAAATTTGGCATAAATATAAAAATGTCTCCTTTAGATGCTATTATTAGTTGAATTTATTAATATTATTATTACAATTATTTTATATTTTCAGCGTAATATTAAACCTGGATTATAAGTTAAAAAATATAAACCAAAAAAATTATTAAAATGTTATTTTTTAATAAACTAAACATAACACTATTTCAATGGATATTCTTCACACTCTGTATGTCCGGCTGTTTGTACCAAATCATCAAAATATGTGAAATCTATTTCTCTTACGAAACGATTACAGTTATCCGAAACGAAATGATTTCCGTTTTATCGCTTCCGGCGATTACCATATGTTTCGACAAAATTGATGTTTTGCGCGACGAGTATTTAAACATGGTAAAGAATAAAAGCAATGCTTATCAACTGGAATTTAATAATATCAGAACTATTGAACAAAAAAGATAAAATTATAGCGATAATTTTTCGATTGCATAGCTTATATATCAATTGTATACAGTAAAATTAAAAATAAAATTTTATATGTCGTCTGCAACTCATTTAGTCCAACTATTTCTTTTGCTGAATTCATGGAGGTATATTTATTTGTTTATTTATTTAAAAAAATATAATGTTTAATTTTAAAATTATTAACGGTAAAATTCATGTTACATTTCATGATTCATTTAATGTCAAATTTCTAATCTTTTTTAAATTATTTGATAAATTATTTTTAAAATGTGTTGAAATTATAAATTAAAAATAAAGTAAAAATAAATCAATGAGTGATAAAAATTTTTAATTAAAATTTATTTTCAAATACTTGTAAAACAAACAAAACAGAAAACAATTGTAAATCAATTCAATTCGAACTAATCCCGAAACGACGTATGACTGCGTTTATGTCGCCTCAGATTCGGCGCCGATTTGTATCGCTTTCCGCAGTCGTTATAAGCGCAACAAAACTCGCGTTGATTCGAGTGAATGGTCTGATGTGACGTCAACTCTGGTTTCGTTTTAAAGCGTTTATCGCATTCGCCGTAATCGCAACGAAACGGGCGTTCGTTTCGATGACATCGCCGGATATGGTCCGACAAATGGCGTTTCTGCGCGAATCGTTTACCGCAATCCGTGCGATCGCATTCGAAGCGTTTGGCCGCACAGTGCGTGGGTTTGTGCTGCCGTAGCGCCGAAACGGTTTTGAATCGCTGTCCGCAGTCGCGATGATCGCAGCGATAATCGCGCCGATCCGTGTGAACGCCCTTCCGATGCGCAGTCAAATGCGCTCTTAATTTAAAGCGTTTATCGCAATCCGTGCGATCGCAAGCGAACGCTCCGAACGCGCAGTGAACGCACTTATGATTGTAGAGATTCGGCGCCGTTTTGAACGCCTTTCCGCAGTCGGGATAATCGCAGCGATAGTCGCGTCGCGTCGAGTGAACGCTCTTCTCGTGTGAACTCAATTCGAATTTCGTTTGAAAGCGTTTATCGTATTCGGCGTAATCGCAGCGAAACCGCCGATCGTTTCGATGGCATCGCGCGATGTGTTCATTCAAATGGTATTTCTGAACGAATCGTTTCGCGCATTCGCCGCATTCGAACGCTTTGACTTCGGAATGCGCTCTCGAATGCACTCTTAGGTTCGATTGAGTGGCGAATCGCTTCCGACATACGTTTCATTGCATTCGAATGCTTTGACTCCGGAATGAGTCGTCGAATGCACTGTTAGTCCTAATTGAGTGAAGAATTTCTTCAGACAATCAGTGCATTCGAATGGTCTGATTCCCGAGTGAATGCGTTTGTGTCGGACTAATAGGTATCGAAATCGGAATCTCTTCGAACAGTCATCGCATCGAAAGTCGCGTCCATTTAGTGATTGTTTTCGACAATCAGTCGAAT
>JAQIXC010002147.1:0-11753 GCA_034697605.1 Metabelba pulverosa
ATATTAATGATTAAAATCAACTACATATTCTGGACTTTCTATCAAAGCTATTAACGTCATACTGGGCAGTCTTGTTTGTTTCTCCTTTTAGTGCATTAATGCCTAAATTTAGTTAATTTAAAAAATTAACATAAATAACGTCTACGCTTAAAGATGATAATTAAGCCCATTTTAATCATTAAAGAATTAGTTTATATATCTAAAATTTATTGATCAAGATGAAACAACTTGCTCATTTATATAATATACTACATTATATTTGCATAATGCTTTGTATCGTATAAATTATATTTATAAACAAAAGTCAGCATTGTAAGTTTGTCGGACATTTGCTTGATAATTTGCACAGAAGCTAACAGTTATTAATTTTGTCATTATTATTTATCCAAATTGAATAAAAATTTGTACAAGCTTTAAAAGTTAAAATAAGTAAATAAACATTAATTAAATATTTAATGCAAAACATTCAATGTAGGTAATATGTTTATTCAAAATATGCAGTATACAAATTTATTATTTATTAAACATACTCATTAAACTATTTATGCAAATATAAAAACACACTTGATTCTATTAAAAACACAACAATAGTAAAGATTAATTTGAAATACCATAAATAGAACGTATCAACTACATCTTTTAGTAACAGTGTACTAAACTCGGCGATTGATTTATCGATATTTTTGTTAATTTTTCCAAATATTTTTTGATAATAAATGAGAATATTTGTCATCCAATGCGCGTAAAGACCCGATTCGCGTAATAATAATATTCTGTAAAAAATTATCGAAAGTTAAATTAATAATAATTTAAATTTTTAACTTTGCTATAGATTCTAGCTTGAATAAATAAATTTTAGTTTGGCTAAATTATATTTTATGTGACATTCAAATATTTCTGTGTTTACAGCATATGCATGACTCTTAAAGTTTTTAAAAATTATTTACTCATGTCTAATTTAATATTAACTCGTATAAATTAACATGTAAATAATTTTTTAGATTATTAATATACAGATTATTTTAAAAAGTAATAAAAACCAACATTTGGTGAAATGCAGGCAAAAGCCATTTATCCGACTTATCATTAATGGGAATAAAATACGGAAACGAAAACACATTCTCATCCGAGATATGCACTAAATCGATAAGTTTTGGTTTATTCGCGTCAATTATATCCTTTTCCATTAAGTCAGCTAACATGTAATAAATGACCATCCTAATATATACAAGGGCCTTTGTGCCATTTCTTAACCCAGATAATAATTTGTGCGGAATATGCTCTAGGTAATAATCGTAATACGGCTCTAATTTTGCATAAATTTTTGATGTAAATGTTGTGTTGACTAAATCGATATACGAAACCAAAGCGCCGTCGGCTTTGGCCACAATATTCATCCGCTTTTGTGCCACCAATTGCTCCAATGTCTCGATTCTTAACACCGGAATCGGTCTAATCATGTAATCCAATAGATATTCCGTGAACTGTATCGACAGTATCAGAGCTGAGAGCAACCAAATAAAATGTAGCATGTTTGTTTGCATCGGTTTTATAATGAAAATTTGGAAAGATTTTGAGTATAGAATGATTAAATAATTCATAAAGTATTTGAATATGAGCTGAATTTGTCGTATCGATGAGATGAGCGCTAATACGAGAATTGATGCGAATATAAGTATCCAAACGAGTGGTTGAAAGCAGTGATTGAATGCGAAGAGCGGTAGAGATCCGGTCGTTGTCTTCGATAGAATCGCGATTTCGATGTCGTCAACGCCGACCGCATATGAAAACGAGACGTTGAATGCCGTCATAAACCGCTTGTATTCGACGATCTGATTGGCTAATATTGGGCCGAGAAATATGTTCGGGGTAGAAAGTGCTATCGAACTAAGTATGTCATCGTTAGTTACGGCTATCGGTCTAAATTTAATACTTAATAAAAAAAATTAAAATTTATTATGCATTTCTGAATTGTAAATAATCATGTATACTGTACGTGGATTTAGTGAATTTAGCAAACTTAATTATAAGCAAGATGAACAGGCCGCAAATTTTTTGCACAGTTAGATTTTTGGTAAGTTTAATAGATCTATGATAAAAATATTATTATGATAATAATACTTAAAAGCATAATTATCAGGGACGCGAATCGGATGCTTTTGGGGTAGCACCAACTGGCATACCCACACACATCAGTCATACGTGCTCAATCAATATATAATATGCAGACAAGATATAACAAATTAATATAAAATTATTACATAAAATATTGTTAAGTCAATTATCATTAAGTCGAATATCCATAAGTCGAATATCATTAAGTCGAATATCCCTAAGTCGAATAAAATTAAGTAATATATGTATAATTCGAATATCATTAAGTCGAATATCGTTAAGTCAAATATCGTTAAGGCAAATGACAATATTCGAATTAACGATATTCGACGTAACTTAATTTGATTTAATATTTGAATTAACTTTATTCGTTATAACAATATTCAACTTAACAATATTTGACTTAATGATATTCATCTTATAAATATATAACTTAATTATATTCGACTTAGGGATATTCGACTTAACGATATTCGACTAAACAGTATTCAACTTAACGTTATTCAACTTAACAAAATTCGACTTATAAATATTTGATTTAACTTTATTTGACTTAGGGATATTCGATATATTGATATTTGACTTAATGATATTCGACTTAGGGATATTTGACTTAACAATATTTTATGTAATAATTATTAATTTGTTATATCTTGTCTGCATATTATATATTGATTGAGCACGTATGACTGATGTGTGTGGGTATGCCAGTTGGTGCTACCCCAAAAGCATCCGATTCGCGTCCCTGATAATTATTGAATCGTATGCAATTAGATTATTTTCAAACATTTATTTATACAAGTTACAATCTTCCATGAATAAATATACTATGTAACATCTTCGTAAATTTCTAAAATACACGATGTTAACATGTATAAATAATATAAAAATTTGAACCCATACAACTGCATAACTTCTAATTCGTCTCTTTTGCAATACGATTTTACTCTTTTATTATCATAGTAAATTTTAAATATTGGCTATTTAATTTATTAATTAAAAACGTCAATGTTATTGGAATAAATAACTTACATGAGATAAATATATGGATCAAACTTGGCAAAAAGAATGTCAATTGTTTGATTTACAAATGTTTGATTCGAAAATTTAAACTGCTTATATGGTTGGTAAGTAATACAAGAATTCATATCCATTGTTTATAAATAGTTTATATTTTATAACTGTTTTATTTAATTTAGACTTTTTTTGTAATTAATATCTAAATTTATAAAAAATCATATTTAATATAAAATACATATTTATGTTACCAATGTTACATTAAATAATAACAAAATATGGCATTAAAAGTAATTTATTCATAATAAATTGATATTTACAAAGTTAATTAACACAATTATTTCGACAAACAACACAATTAGCATAATAATAATTTATATGTAGGTAGTTATTAAAACAGTACAATAAAATAATTAATATTTTTGTTGTATTACACAACTTATATATAATAATTAATGTTACTGTTTTTGACTTACTATATACAATATAATCTATATTTTAACAATATAAATTTTATAAATATAATAAACATCAATAAATGTATTATATAAACACAAAAGCTGCGTGCATTTGCTTATCAAATGACACTGAATCAATATAGAAAATATATTTTAAAATATAAAATTCATTAAATCTACAATGATATTAAATCTATATTTATTATATTGTATAAATTCATTAATAAATTGATTATAAACTACATAATCGCAAATAATTTAATTTGCAAAATTAATTTATCGATTAATTCAAAATCGATGCTCTCGGCCATCAGTTCGTCGATCGCGTTCCGGCGTTCGTAGAATAGCGGCCGTCTATTGGTGCCGACGAGCGCGGCCGACGTGAACGCCATTTTCACCAATTAGTCCAAACTGTCGTCCAATTCATACGTATAGAGTGCGTAGAGATGCGTTTGACCGCAATTAACGGCTAAATTTCCCTTTTCTATGCTTTCCAATATAGCGCTATACAGTAGCTATACACTCTGCAGCAGTAAGTTTGTACAGTACATTTTAGTCCTCATACAAAGCATAAGCAATACAAAAGCATAGAAACGGGAAATTTAATCGTTTATTGCGGCCAAACGCGTCACTATTTGCCGCTAATATTTTTTACACATATTAGCGGCAAATGTTCGACAATATCGGCAATAAACGAGTTGTCGACCGATAGCCGGCTATAACTCCGATCTGAAATTTTAGTCAATTATTTGTAGTTTCATTTTATATTTTAATTATTTTTGTACATTATACATTATTATAAATTTTCTGTACTTATAATAATTATAAACTTTAAAAACTCCGTTATTTAAAATCACTTATATAAATATATTTGTGTCATTAAACAAAACATTTGTGTCATTGCAAATTATATATCTTATCATTGATAAGTTATCAAGCAAAAAATAATTGATAATAATGAAGTAAAAAATTTTTCTTGTTTTATACATTTTTAGTAGCTAACAAAAATTGAATTAAGTCATATATTTCACCAAACAGCAAATTACTTATACCTGTACATTATTATCACTAAATATTGATTTATGTTTAAAGTATTAAAACATTATATTATAGGAAATCAGTTTCACATAAAGTAACAGGATGCATATTTGTTTTGTTGTTAGTAATATTGATGTACAGTATGTTGCTGTAAATATTAAAGTTTTTAATTGCATAATAGAAACAAAAATGTTTAATTGCTTAACTATTTAAAAAATGAAGATGGATAAATACTTGTTAGTTTTATTTAATTGCCTGAATTATCTGCACACGTGTTGCGGCGAATGGCAACTCGTATGGAGTGATGAGTTCGACGGCCAGACACTCGACCGAAACAAGTGGTTTGTTTTCCGTGCGGGTAATACCGATAGTTGTATCATGGAAAAATATATAATTTAAAACCTAAATTAAATTTTTTATTAAATAAAAATCTATCCGTCTAATTTTACAAAATTTGCATTTTTTACACAGATACAAATCTGGCCGCTAATACAAATCAAACAAAAAATATGCGCATAATTAACGGCAAATTAGGCATCACTGCAGTGCACGAGGGCTATGAGGGGAAGCGGTTTACGTCCGCTTGGATTCGCACGAAAGCAAACTTTACATTCGGTCGGTTTGTTATACGGGCGGCGCTGCCACGCGGCCGGCTATTGCGCCCGAAAATCTGGCTTGATACTATTTGGAAGAACGTGTGGGCTCCGCGCACGTTCGGCGAGATTACCATGCTACTTAATTATCAGACAGATCAAATATATTCGGACGCGATATATAACCGCAGCGGCAGTGATAGTCGAATATCATATCAAACAAATTATGATCTTGCTGAATTTCAAATGTATACGTTTGAATGGACTAAATCGGAACTGTCATGGGCGTTGAACGGGGTGAAATATTTTCGTTTGAACTTAACGGAAAAATTAGCGCATTATGAGAAAAATCACCGCATATTTCGCGGACCGTTTCGCTTGAATTTGGAGCTAACAGTCGGCGATAACTCGAAAGACGTTTTGCTATTTCCCGAAGTCTACGACTGGAAGTGTTCTCTGTTTCTCATAGAATTCTTACGAATATATCAATGGAATAGTAGCGCCAGTAGTAGTGCGACTATTGGCGACATTTTCGACGCCACTGACGGCGCCACTAATCGAAGCGCCGAATCGATTTGCACAGAAGTGATGTCCGAAATCCGACCTCCGATGCCATTGAATTTCAGTTCCGATGATTTGCTCTATTATTATCATTCCCTCGAATTTGACAGTAATTATGAAATTGTTTTTAGTTTTACTTATTTAAACATGTTAGTTATTAGCTGGGCTGATATTCGGTCGGGTTTCAACTCAAAATAGTATATATTGACTATATATGCGTACTCACTTAAACCGGTTTTCTATGTTTGCACTGAAGCCTAACTTTAGTTAAGGACATTGTATCTGGTGTTATGTATCATAGCGTAGAATCACATTTTGCTAAATCGAATGTTGTTAAGACAAATATTAAGTCGGATGTTAAGTCGAATGCTGTTATATCGAATGCTGTTAAGTCGATACAAACATTCCTTAACAACATTCGATTTAACAAAATTCGACATAACAACATTTGACTTAATAACATTCGACTTAACAACATATGATTTAGTTATAACTGACTTAATAACATTTGAGGTAAAAACATTCAATTCTACGCTATATTACACAAAACCAGATTCAATGTCCTGATCTAAAGTTAGGCTTCAGTGCAAACATAGAAAACCGGTTTAAGTGAGTGCGCATATATAGTCAAGATATATAATTTTGACTCAAAAAACGACCGAATATCAGCCCAGGTTATTAGTCATTTTATCCATATAAATATTAATTTACTATATTTTCCAAAAGCTTATATTATACATAATTTAAAATTTAGTTAAATGTCATGTTTATATTTGCTCTATGCACTAATTGTTATATAATATATTTAGTAAGATATTTAATAAAATCCTATTTTAAATATATACATTTGTTATATCTACATTATAAGTTATATAACATAAGAAAGTATATTACATATTAACAATAAAATCAGACGTATTAATTTTAATGAATTCTTTATGTATGCGTTGTCAAGCATTTTCTTAATTCATATTATAAAACAGACAAATTAATATTGATAATAACCATGTTTGAATTTAGAAATAAAGTCCGAACAGAACTGCTACGATACGGACATCCGTCGGTGTAATTGCGGACCGCCGGCCAAACCGGGCGGCACTCGCATCGCATTCGCCGAACCGAGTATTACCGAAAACGACGGCTTTTATCGGCAAAACACAGCCATTCGTTACGAATGCATTGATTTGAACGACATGTTAGTCGGCGATAGTGTCCGGCGCTGTCAATACGGCTATTGGACAAATCAACCGCCGCGTTGTGGTTAGATTCGATTTTAGCTAACAAACTGAAATAAGTAACATGTTACTTAAATATCTCGCACCCACAGCCATCGAAAACGACAACTCGACATTTATCAAGTATTATACTCGAGTCGTCCAGTCCTCGCGCACCGAACTGCCCGTCAATCGGGACAATATCTTCGGGGTATTCACGCCGACCGCCGCACCGCCGAACCAGTGCCTCGAGTGGCGGGTTTATAATCGCGTAGTCGAAGGCCACCACATATTCGACCCGCATCTGTCGCAAAATGTTCTTGTTGATTTTGTGCGCATTAAACTGTACGCGAAACGTATCAAGCTACTCTGGGACGGTAAGGAGTTTACGGTTTTGGCGTGGATACAGGCGCCAAACGGTAACCCAAGTGCTTGCGCGTTGTTTCGATCGCATCATCTCGATAAACATGGTTATATTAGTGATAACTATTTGACCCTGGAGTATGAGTGCGAGCGCACCCGAAATACGCCGATCGAGAAAATATTTTTGCGTGCTGATTTTGTCAATACGATCGATGTCGTACCGCAATTTAACCCGCTGCGGCTGTACGTGTGCGAACTGCGCCTGTACTACTTTAACTATACGTGCGGTGCGCCCGACATACCGCTGTCCGTCCGGTTTACAAAGGATGGCCCGAAATATGACCGTTTCGAGTGTTTGAATGAGAATTATCGCAAATTAAGCAATTTCGATTTGGAATGCGATGAGCGAGGTAATTGGCTGGCTCGGTTTCCCAAATGCATACCAAAATCCTACTGTTTGCCAGTAGACAGTACGAATTTCGACCGCAATTTGCGTATTAGCTATAATGCAACGCTTGATGATATCAATAACGTCGCGTATATTCCGAACGGCATTTACGCGAATATTTCGTGCGATTCCGATGCGATCGTCGATAATTCAACGCAGTTTGTCCTAAGAGGAGCAAGTAGCATTTTCTGTAATTACAGCGATTGGATTGGATTGAATGAACTAGGTACAACAAACTGTGTATTAACTATTAAAACAAATGCCGATTCTGCGCCGATTGCCGCAACATCGACGCCACTAATCATTTCGATGTCGACTGTATTGGCGCTAATGGTTGTCGTTATTATCGGTTTAATTGTGTATACGATTCGCAATAAAAAACTAATCGACACTCAAATTAACCCGAATTATGACGACGTTTTTGATACTTATTACCTTGCTAATAAACATCCAGTTAGTGATAACGACAATTATCATTATTACGCAACGCCTGAATATAGTGAGGTGTACCTAGACCATTATGAGGATGCTAATTATGAACGCGAATACGTAATTATTACTGATAACTACCACGTTGATTATGTCAATCAATAATTTCTAACAAAATAATTTATATTTATTAATACACCATATAATGTTTAAATTTGCGTTTGTATGGAATAATATATATTGATATGAAATTTCAAAGTTGCAATATATGTCATGTATATATTAATTCCTGTTAAATCGACCATGCTCATTGCAAAATACTCCCAAAATTCATCGCAAAATACTTAGGGGCAAGGTCTAAAATCAATCTTGAAAACGGCTATTTTTGGAAAATCTCCATAGAAGCCGAAATTTCGATCTTTAATATCTCGTTCAAAAAAATTGATAAAAATATAGTATAAATGGCAAAAATGTGCCTATTAACAAGGTCTTTCAAAAAAAAACATTATAAAAGTTTTAAGAAAAATAATGATATTGGCTCTTTTATAAACATAGTAAACATCAATAAGTGTCTTAAATTAAACACAAAAGTTATGTACATTTCCTTATCAAATAACACTGAATCAATATAGAAAATATATTTTAAAATATAAAATTCATAAAATCTCGTATGATATCGAATCTATAGTTACTTCGATTAAACCAAATGAGAGTATAACTAATTAATTGATTAAAAATTTATATTCTATTGCGTATCGAATGTAATCACACAAATTTTGTTTATTATTTAATATGAAGCATTTATTTTTCTATTGAGTCAATTTAAAAGAAAATTACATCGAATTTAATATTAATTTCGATTTACAATTAATTTAATTGGAATAGTAGTAAAAATAATGAAAGTATTTAATCGAAATATTTATTAATTTCTTAGCAATCGTTTCGCGTCTAAAGTCCGTTAGCGCCGATTCGCTCACTTCTCGCGCATTGCGTTCGACGAGAATTGAGCGCAGATTTCGATGTTTTGCCAAACGTTTCAATGCATTCGACGTTATATTCGCGTCTCTTATCGACAAATACGACAATTTCGGTAAATGTTTGTCAATGTCGGCGAAGAACGCGTCGGTAATCATCTCAAAGTCTTCGTCACATCGATAGGAACCGATCGACAAATGCGTTAAATGCGTTAACTCTCGAAACATTCTGCTCGTGAGAGCAAACCTATGGCTGCAGTCGACAGCGACGCGAAGTCGCGTCAAGTGTCGGAAGTGTTCGCCGATCGTCGCGATCGCATCGCCATAGCTCTGATAATTGCCATTCGTTTCGATTTCGAGCGAAAAACTCTTGATTTGCCGACAGCTTCGGCCGATTCGCTCCAACCGCTCGAAACTACTGGTGTCGACGCTGTCGGGCAATCGAACGGTCAGTTCGACTAAAGCCGTCAATCGCGACAATCCATCGATGAGTACATCGAATGCGTTATCACTCAACGCGTACGCGATAGCGACGGACAGCCTCTTCAGACTCGTCGCGCAGTTTTCGGCCATCGCTTCGAACGCATTCGCGTCGCTATCGCCGTATTTGCACCGAATTTCCGTCAATTTTTGCCGCAAAACCAACTCATTGTCCGAATCGGCGAACAGTTCGCCGAAGTAGTAGACGTCGGCACCGAATCGCTTGAGTCGAGCGCATCGTTGACACCACTCGCGGATCAAACGCTTCGTATTGGCGCCGCATTCATAGCCATCGCAGTGGGCGTACGACACGAATAGAGTCGTGAGTTTTGGGTGAAATCTGGCGAAAAACGCGTCGATTGCCGACAAACTAACGAAACATCCGCTGAACTCAATGCGAATGATATGATCGCATGAATTGGTTATCGATTCCAGTATTTGAGTCATTACTCCGTCTCCGCCGTAAGAGCAGCTGATAATGAATACGATTTGCGATACGTTTTCATACTTTCGAAGCATTGCATCGAATGACGAGATGTTCACTGAATAGCGATTTCGACTCAATTTGCGAATCAACTGATCGTTGATCTCAAGACTCGTTCGTCTCTTATGCGCCGATTGTCGCCACTGTTTGGCCACCGATTCGAAGCGAAACGAGTCCTCAAACGACAAGAACTGCAGAATCTCTTCACACATATCGTCGCCGAATCGGGACATCGAGTCTCGCATTAGTCGCCGCTCTTCGGCATCGCTTCCGACCACTCGTTTCGGTCTCTTATTTGTCGACATTTCGATCGAAAAACTGTTTACTTTTAGCACAAAAATTGAATTAATTTTCAATCAAAACAAACAAATGAATTGAAAACTAATTAAAGCACTAATTGATTGTCAAAAGAGTTGTAATCAATAGAAAAGAAATGATTTAATTGTTATTCAAATCTGCAATCAATCGAAACGACGAATTGGTTTCGAAATCAATGCAAACGTTGAGTGAATGACTGAATAACGAATGTAAACAAAACGACAAACGATTTCGTCACTCGATTTCGGTGTTGTTTCGACACAAAATCGATTGCAAACAAAAACGAAAATGTCTTCACAATTAATACACTGTTTAATCAATTTTAATAAACAAACAAAAAAAATGATTTAATTGTTATTAAAATGCGATTCAAACGCTTCACTCGTTTGGCAGTCGTTTCGAACGCAAACACTGAACACACGATCCGTACGACTCGAGTCACTCGATCGACACTGAACTGTATGCGTGAAACGAACTGACGAAACAATTGACGATTGGGCGAGAAGAACGGCACAAAACATTTTTACAAAATATGTAGTTAGTTGTTTTCAAAAAAAAATTATCATACTAATACAAATTACGACAACTTACTTATAATCAAACAAACATATTAATTTAATTAGCGTTATTTGTTTATAAATTAAAAATAATATAACTAATAAACTTGTAAAAAAGTTTTGTGCCGTTCTTCTCGCCTAATCGTCAATTTAAGTCTTGTTTAGAAGCAATGTCATGTTGAAAATTACGATGACATTTGGATAATTTTTAGGAATGCAGCCACCAGCATTGCAGCCATCTAGTTGAAAGAAATAAACATAATACAATTTAAACATGCATATTAAACCTGTAAACAATTGAAAAATTATTGACAAATTAGAACAATACTATAAACTTGCGAACGTTTAATATATGCGCATGTTAAAAGTTTATATAATTATGATATTATCGATAATAGTTGAATTTAAATATAAGTAGATAAAATAAGAATTTCAATAAATTCAATATTTATTGTAATAAATTAAAAACCATAGTGGTAGAACAAATTATAAAATGTACTTACTTCATAGCATTTGAAATAATTGACAATGAACAATTGCCAACACGAGAAGCCAACTTTCCGGTGCGATAATCGCTCCAAAATTGATATAGCCAAAGACTTTCAAAGAAGAGATAAAATGGAGTGATTTTAGCACCAAAAACTTGGTTCTTATAATACAAACATTCATATAGAAAAAATCATATGTTTGACGATCAGAAATAA
>JAQIXC010002148.1:0-11749 GCA_034697605.1 Metabelba pulverosa
AGGAGTCGATCGAATCGAAGCGATTGAGCGATGAGTTCAACGACACGATCGGCAACGGATTGGTCAGCGAATACATACCGTGGCTACGGCTGGCCTACTATCACCGGGAGATCCACTTCCGACAAATGGTTAGGGATTCGGCGGAAGTGTCGAAGAAGTATTTGTTTGAACATAAGCAAACTTATAAACATGGTGAATTCAGTCATCTCAGAGATATAAATATATTTTAACCAATTGTATCTTGCTAAACTAAATCAATTCATTACAGGAATAATACGCGACTTTACGGATGCGATACTCGAGGCCAGGGATGAGATTGTGGCAAATGAGCCAAATAAGAGCAAACATCTTTCGGACGATAATTTGTACATGGTACTCAACGATCTGTTTCTCGGCGGAACGGGTGGTCCGCATACGATGCTTAAATGGGCGTTACTGTTGTTGGCCAATGACCCGGTGCTGCAGCAAAAGCTGCATGATATAATTATCGAAGCGATCGGACGCCGAGCGCCGACACTCGACGACAAACCCGCGTTGGTATTCGTCAACGCGTTTATTCTCGAGTTACTACGCTATCGGCCGCCGGCACCCGTCGGCGCCGAACTCGAGTCGTCGCACGTAACCCAATTGGCCGGCTATACGCTTCCGGCGCATACGCGGGTGATCTACAACTTCTTCGCGCAAAACATGGATCCGAACTACTGGTCGAATCCCGAAGCGTTCGATCCGAACCGGTTTATCGACGCCAACGGCCGGATAGCGTCGGCCCGTATGCCGAGCTTCGCGACGTTCGGGTTGGGCCGCCGCACGTGTCCGGGATATATGTTCGCTCAGAATGTCTTCTTTCTGGTCATCACTCGTCTCGTGCAGTCGGTCCGCATCGAGCTCTCGACCGGCGCCGGAACGGCCAACTTAGTGCCGCAAAATATCATGTTTAATTTTCTGCCTCAAGATTATCAGATTCATTGTTATCTCAGAGAATAAACACTGTGTATTAATCTTGATAAATTGTATTTACTCCCTCACAGTACATGTAAAATTTAAAAATAAAATTAAACTAATGAAGGTTGTGAGCAGATAATAAAACGGTCATGGCAATTTTGCTATGTTAGGCAATATGCTTCAAGGTTAATTTTATGTATTGTACTAAATGTAACCTTGACTTGTTGAAATTTATAATTAGATAAAAACATATTTTAAACAAATTTATTTATAAAATAATGTACAAAAGTATTGTAAATGTTTAGATATGCGCGATAAATGTACGATTATTTTAGATAGTATTAAATCAAATAGATGTGTCTGTGCAAAATTAGAGAATTCAGTGATAAAATGTAACTACAGAGTTAAAATATTGATGGTGTTAATTTTAGCGCTAAATGGTTAAAATCAACTTAATAATGAGCTTTGATTTAAACTTTTTTCTATTATAATAAATATATTAACTTTTTATAGTAAAAATAATGTGTCATTACAGTGTTTATTATTTTAAATGTTTTTAAGCTTCTTGTGAAATGCGAAATACAAAAAGTGAAATACGAATTGCAAAGCGCGCGACTCGAGTGAAAGACGAGTTGCAAGCGGTGAAAGTCGGTCCGTGGACACTGTATATCAAAAGTATTGTGCTTTGAATTTATTAAATAATAAGTTTTAAAAATATATTTATAATTGTAATAAAAGTTTAAATCAGAATTTACTCATTAATAAGTTGATTTAATTATTGAAAAATGCTAAAATTAAAACCATCGATATTTTGACTTGGTGAACATAACATATTTAAGAATTAACGAGAAATTTTAAATATAAGCAGTGAAGCGCAGTCTTGTTACCCGGACTTACCCGCGAAGTCATAGCAGAGGATAGACATACAAACTCATAAAACAAAGTCATTTAAAAAACTATTTTAAAAATTTACAATCATGATATAAACAATTGTTACAAACAATATTGTAATTAAATTATTAACCAACCTTGTAAAAATTAATAATTGAAATTAATTTACAAAAGTTATGTATAATTTTGGCTTAATCCAAACTAGTATTCAATTCATTAGAAAAACTCGAATTAGATTTCAATACATTAGATGTGTATATAAACATATTTTCAATATACGGTATTTTGCAAAAAAAAAGTTGCAAAAAGTTGAACCGGGTAAAATTTGGTATTTGTTAATGTTTGTAAAAATGATTTAGAAATTTAATACAAAATTATTTGAATTTAATAAATTCGTATCAATTTTATTTTAATTGTACCTACTTTTGCTTAAAAACACGGTTAAATTTGATGCGGCATTAAATTAAAAACTCACTATGGATACTCAATGCATAACAGATAGGTAGTTGTTGGATAGCATTGCACTCAAACTCCTGTTTTCGGGTTTAATTTTTAGGCGCCGACCACTTATCGTCGGCCGTTTAACCCGTATTCCCAATTCGTTTTAATTATTAATTAATTAAACTGTTCGTTAAAGTATTCCCGTTATTTAGAAATAAGATTTGCTTAAATTAAGCCAGATTTAGTTGACTAAAACACGTGTGAAGTATATGATTGACTAATTTCAATTTTTGTTAAGTTTTAGTCTATAAAAAAAACAAAAATATCAATTGCATCAATTTAAATTACGTATTATTTTAAAGCCAATACAAAAGCATTTAAAATGATATATAATATGCTGTTTTTTACAATAAATAATGTAAATAAAAAACGAGTTTTTCAATTCCCCAATTTTGCAAATTTTTTTTGCAAAATACTGTACACTACTTCATTTTAAAATTAATACAATGCATGTAGCAACCCTACCATGTTGTTTTCTATAAAATTACGCGCGATTTTTAAAACATCTTAGACTGCGATACTCTGATATACAGTGCAAGGCAAAATTAACATGCCAATCTCGATAATATGTAATAAAAAATACCAACACCAGAACATAGAAAGAGGGGACAAAAATGGCCGAATTCCTCTTTAACACAAATTTGATAAAGGACATTGAGCTGAACTTAATTATGTTAAATATATCTTTAAATCACTTGTGGTTCACCCGCTAGGGGCGTTTAAGTTAAAAATTAAAATATTACATGATTTTTGACTAAATAAAACATGCTAAATCTAATGATGATATTTATATTATTCTATGACTATAGGTATTTAAGATTTAGCGAATTTTTGTAATTTTAATGTGTAAAATTTGCAAAATCTTAAAAACATTAAATGTCCTTTATCAAATTCGTGTTAAAGGGGAATTTGGCCATTTTGTCCCCTCTTTCTATGTTTTTGTGTCGTTATTTCCTGATACATATTATTGAGATTGGCATGTTAATTCTGCCTTGAACTGTAATATAAGGATTGGTGAGAAAAATAACTTATGCATGTTAACAAATTATTATAAATTCAATCTGTTGAAATAATTTATAAAAATATTTAAACAAATTTAAATTTAGAAATCAACAGTTTTGTAATTAATATTTATAAATACATATAATATATACGTGTAATATATACAGTGAGAATTTTATGTATGTGCCCAACATCGATGAAGTAAAGGATCCGATCTGGCATAATTTCAGTTGCGTACGAATTTGACCCAAGGTGCAATCACCATTTATCAACATCATTCGATAGAGGGCATTTAGATAAACAACATTTGTATGAGTGACAAGTTTGCAGGACGTATAGTTTACCTGCTAGAGGGCGCCAAAGTATGGAATTTTAAAGTCGTAATATATGACATATATACGTCAAATCCAACTAAATCTACCATGCTGATCATGAATATGATATCAGATTTGAGCTTTCTCATCAAACAAAAAGTTGCACTTGATAAAGTACACATATCAGCAATAAATGCCTAATAACTTTAAAACTGATATAGCTACGTCATTTTAACCTTCACCATTTGACTCACAATGTTTTTTTTAAAATGGATAACACATATAATTTTATTTATTAATTTTTCACTTTAATTTTGATTTTAGTGCGTTATTTTAGTCAAAAATTACAAAATGAAATTATATATGTTTTCCAACTGGAAAAAGCACCCTGAGTCGAATTATGAAAGTTAAAATGACGTAATTTTAATAACTTTCAAGTTATAACGCATTTATTGCTAATTTATGTATTTTATCAAGTGCAACTTTTTTGTTTGATGAATTAGCTTAAATTTGATATCATATTCGTAATCAGCATGGTTGATTTAGTAGGATTTCATGTATATACTTTATATATTACAAATTTGAAATTCCATACTTTGGCGCTCTCTAGCGGGTAAACTATACGCCCTGCAAACTTGTCACTCATACAAATGTTGTTTATCTAGATGCCCTCTATTGAATGAGCATAATAAATGGTGATTGCACCTTGGGCCAAATTCGTACACAATCGAAATTATGCCAGATCGGATCCTTTACTTCATCGATGTTGGGCACATACATAGAATTCTCACTGTATAGGTTTGAAAAACTGCAAATGTAGCATGATTTGATAAACAATTAGTGATAAACAATGTTTTTAACTCTTTATATATTTAGTGATTTTGCTTTAATATGAAATGTTATTTCCAAATGTTATAAATCAATACCGAATTATTAAATAGAATATTAATAGCTATAATAACTACAATCATAAAATAATCAACTATTAAAGTAAACAAAAATGTTTATTGAATCTAGCAATTTTACAGTATTTGGAAATATGCTTTGGGTAATTGTAATCGGTGTGATATCATACAACGCAGTAATGTATGCGCGTATGTTCTACGCCTACCCGAGAGGACCGTTTCCGCTGCCAGTAATTGGCAATGTGTTGCGTATGTATCAATAGTAATAATTTTATTTTAAATAAGTATATCATGCACACTAAGGTTTGGGGCGAATAAATTGCACACGAGTTATAACTTAAAAATTTTAAATATATCAATTTTAGTGAAAACTAGTCTATACAAACATTGTTTAGTAGACATTTACTAATAATTCTACCAACTTAAAATTGAAATTAAATTAATATTAAGTCCGATATCGGTGTTTAAAGAGTTGTGGACAATAATACTCTTTTGGGAGCACTCTTGTAGCGGCCGCTCGCTTTGCGCTCAACTTTATGCGAAAATAGAGTTTTCTTTCGAGTTTATGACGACTTTGACCACTGATTACGGCCGCGCGTTCAGCCATTCGCAACTAAATTGTTCATGGCCACTTTCTTGGCAACCGTAGCTTTAATTCGATATAAAATTTAACCGAATCCACGGGTAACAGTAAAGTCCTCCAACGAGTAAGAGCCCATCAAAGTTTGCCCAAAGAATATTTTTGTTTTCTACTTTTAAACATCAATATCTATCTTAATATCAATTTAATTTAAATTGTGAAGTTTATAAATGTTTACTATACAATATTTGTGTAGACTTGTTCTCACCACTGATAAATTACTGATAAATTTAAAACTATTAAGCTAAAAACCCGGTGCAATTTATTCGCCCTAAACCTCATAAGCTTAAAATATAACTAGTTTAATTTTATAATAATTTTCCAAAAATGCGATTATTTTTCAGACTTTCGCGGCTCTTATGACGACCCGTCGGTGATATTCAAACTGATGCAGTGGTACCGCACATACGGCCCGGTATTCACGGTATGGATCGGCAATACACCGCTCGTTGTGGTCAGCGATTATGCGACGAACAAACAAATTGGAAAAGATTACGTCGACAGACTCGACAGTATTATACGTTCGTATTAAGTTTAGCAAGATACAATTCCGCTATTATTGATTATTCATTTAAAAACTAATTTATAGATAATATACTGAAATGCGGACACAATCGCCTGCTCTCGTCGAACGGCCCGATTTGGAAAACCTTATACGACTTGTTTATGAAGGCATTTAAGTATGCAATCATTTACCATGCAACAATATAATTGTATTTTTTATATTAATTTTTTAAATAAGTTGTACGTTGACTTGCGCATTAATTTAAAAATTTGAAGGTAAACATACTGTATTTGGCTAAAAAACAACAAAAACACATGCTAAAATATATTTACATATTATATATATTTAATTTCAAATTATTAATATATTACAATATAGATACATTAAATTATATAAATAATTATTACTTACATTATAAACATTTTTTAACTTACACTGAAAATAATATGTCTTTTAATATAATTTAGCATTATTTAATTACTAATTTTTGTTATTAATTAGTTAAAAATTACAATTTATATATTTGTAGAAAATTTCCGCCAAATGAAAAACTTACGGAAATAGCGGCCGAAATGACGGCCGAATCGGTCGAATGGATGTGCGAATCGAGTGAAGCGCAGAACCCGATACCGATCGCCGACTCGATTATCAATAATATCTTTCAACGCCTGACATACGGAACGAAGTGATGAATACAATCATAAAATAAACTGAATTTCTGTAAATACTAAACAAAAATTAATTGAAATTAATTCAAAAGGTGTGACACAACTGATAGGAAGAGATCATTGGATTCGAAGTCGTTTAGTGTTGAGAGTAAACACATTGTCGCCAATGGACTCGTCGGCGAATACATGCCATGGCTTCGGCCCCTCTATTATCGGCGCGAGATTTGCTTCAAACAAATGGTCACGACTTCGGTCGAGACGTCGAAGCGATTATTTCTCGAACGCAAACAAGTTTATCAAATTGGTACAGTGTATTTACTGCATAATGCTTATCATTATAATAGCTGAAACTTGCATGTTCATTTAAGCAAAAATATTAGAAATGTATATTTACACTTTTGGTCTTAATTGGGCATTAATATAAACATGATTAACTGGTTAAAGTAGAAAAAAATACCTGAGATCTATCCAAGTCCTTTTAAGGTCCAGGTCCTCAAACACCTTAGAGGGTCAGATCCGGACTCAGGTTCAATTGTTAGCTAACATGTTTAATTACAAAAATAAAAGCAATTAATAACTTACAGAAGATACAGAAGATAAAACAATTTAAAACAAACTTTGATCATGTTACAATTAAACAATAATTGATTTGTCTGTAAAGGATTGATACGAGACTTCATGGATGCCATATTGGAGGCCAGGGATGAGATTGTGAGCAAAAAGCCTCAAATGCGTGATCAGCTGTCCGATGATAATTTGCACATGGTGATTGATGACCATATTAATGCGGCGGTTGGTACGCACGGAACGTTTTTATGGATGGTATTAATATTGGCCAACAGTCCCGAATTACAAAATAAGCTGTACAAAATAATTACCGATACCATTGGACGCCGAGCGCCGACACTCGATGACAAACCCGCGTTAGCCCTCGTGAGCGCATTCATCACCGAAGTCATGCGCTATCGGCCGACGGCTCCCATCGGCACCGAATACGAGTCGGACAAAGTGACCGAATTGGCCGGATATGCCATTCCGGCGCACACGCGGCTAATCTACAACTACTACGCGATGAATATGGATCCGAACTACTGGTCAAACCCCGAAATGTTCGATCCGAACCGGTTTATTAAAGCCGACGGCCGGTTAGCCGCTGCTAGACCGCCGAGTTTCGCTACGTTTGGGTTCGGCCTCCGCTCGTGTCCGGGACAGTCGCTCTCACAGAATGTGCTCTTTTTGGTCATCACTCGTCTCCTACAGTCGGTGCGCATCGAGTTGTCTACCGGCGCCGGAACGGCCGACTTAATGCCCGTTAATATGTTAAGCTCTTTAGTTCCGAAAGATTTTCAAATTTGTTGCTATAAAAGAGACTAATTTTTTCATTAACTAAAAGTGCTTTACCATGTTTAAAATTATTATCTTATTATTATAAATTAGTTTATTATAAAAAGTATTATGCTTGTTATGAAAATAATTCTTGTTATAAATACAAATATTTTTGCAAGATTACACTATATGCATTCATTTATACAAGAGTAATGTTCAAATTTATTTACTTATAAAACAAATGTAAACGGACTTGATGAAAAACTGGTCATGCTAAACAAAAATTAATATAGCTTTACAAAATAACAATTGTTGGCATTTATTGTTTACATGCAAAAACATTTTAATAAATAATTTAATCTGTTCAAAAAGCTACTACAAATAAAAAATTACAAAATCTATTTTCCCAGTATTTTGTAATTCTAGCCCACTGTTTAAGTTTAAATCGAAACATAAAATAAGCGACAAATGATACTTGGCAAATAAAATTTGCCACTACTATTAAGCATTACAATGTAAGGCATATTCGGAACGAATTTAAACGTTGATTACGACCAGACGCGTAACCATATACCGCTAATTTTTAACATACATAATGTTTTGATTCATATATTTAATTTGATATACAATTAATGCCGATCCACTAACATGCCTATTCACTCTACCTGTAAGGTGAATGAAATCATTTTACAATATTAACTAAAATATAAACTGTGCAGTTTATGCCATAGCTATTTTTAATCACGAATCATGATGAATGAGCAATAATATTTCTGTACTACTGTTTGAAAAGAATTATGCAGCTTAGTTGTATTTATCTTCTTAATATGTATTGAAGTCTTATAATAAAATAGGAATATAGCCTAGTATATTTTTAAATTTATATCTCGCAACACTAATTTACAATGATCAATTATATGTTTCAAATGTGTTTTGCTGACATTCGAACCGTGATTCTGGGTTTAATAATAGGTATAATTGTGTACAGATTGTCGACGTTTTATATGAAAGTCTATTCGCTACCTCCCGGTCCTATTCCACTACCTATACTGGGAAATGTACTGTGTAAGTAAACGTATATTGGTAACATATTAACATAGTCATTCTTACAAATAGCAAGAATATTCAGGCCCGGGCTTTTGAGGTCTTTGCCAAAGCTGCGATTTATAAATACAAAATCATGCTTTGTTTTTGAGTATTAAAAACATTTTAACATGTATATATTTCAACATATATATATGCTACACTGTATTAAACTAAATGGCGGAAATTACAGATTAATTAGCAAAGGCATCTGAAATCTTCGAGGACCTCTGAAAACCTCAGGTCTTTAGGTCCTAAAAAGTGCCAGGGTCTTTTTTTGCTCAGTTCTGAGAATATTTTTATTTTAAAAAATTTTATATCAATTTTCGAAAGCATTTCGCAATAAATGCAATTTCGACGACAACGTGCGCGCAATGGCCGGTAAGTACGGCCCGGTATTCACGCTGTGGATGGGTTCGGATCCGTACGTATTCGTCACGGACGTCGATTTGGTCTACGAGTCGTTCCGCTCGTATAAGTTCTCGGGTCGTCCGCACAAGTACTTCGGTTAGTGCGTCGTATTAGTGCTCTCATGATTACAGCTGTTCTACGCGTTAAACACCTTTTCCCCTCCCGTTCCCCCCCCCCCCTATGACCGAACATTTATACATAGAGATCACGTCTGTCTGCCCTAAGTTTATAACGCTGTCCGCAAGTATCATGGCATATTATTTTCATGCTAATTTTAATAAACTATACCCTGCAGCATTAATACTACTGTTACTGTTAATATTAATATTATGTTATTTTAATTGTGAAATGTATTAACAGCGGCAGAAAGCAGAAAGACTATACAGTTGGAACGGCAATGGTTATTTACACATTACGTCAAATAAAAGCAGGGAACATAATTTATGAACTGCTTTTGGTAACTGAACTGTACTTTATGTATAATAGCTGTTGTAGGGGATGCACTGGAGGGGGAAAGTTGTTTAACGCGTAGAATTAATTTATTTTTAGCTGAATTTTAAAAATTCATTTCTAAATTTTTGCATTATACAGCATTTGTTTTTTTAATTAGCATTTAATTTTGATTAATATTTTTAAAAATTTATAAGTTATTCACGTCATTTGCACTATTAAATTAAGTAGTAATCTATTGTGTGAATAAAAATACTGTATAAATCTTTTGCTTAATGTAATGTGCACTTTTGCAAATATAAATAACGTAAAAACATTATAATTTAACAAAGCTACGTACATATTAATTAATCATGTTAATATTTCAATAGCATCCATAATGAAAGAGAAAAACTTGAGCGCTATCTCGACAGCCGATTACGGTCTCGAATGGGAAGCCCTGCGACGCGTTGCACATTCGGCTATACTGTTTGTTTGGTTTACTAGCATGTTAAAATCAATTTATTTTATTCCAATGATTAATTTTAGAAAATATTCGAAATCCGCACAATTGGTGAACGCGGCGATCGATTGCGTCGATTATACGATGAATACGATTGTCGCGACGGAAGGCCTGGACCGGCCATTCGTGCCGTTCGACTACATCTATCACTTGTTTCTCAATATACTCGCGACGAGTGCTTTCGGCAAACGGTTTGACATTTTTTCGATTAATTTATTTGAAATTAAAATTTTAGGATTTGCGACGTGCGGGTTATTGCCTAACGCGCCAAAACAATATAGACTCAGCTCACTAGAGGTCAACGCCAGTTGAGTGTGTGTAGAGGTCGGTATGACCGATGATTTGCGTCAGCTAGTGCTCCAAAACTAGCGACGGATTCGAAGTAGAGGTGTTAGACAAGTGCGCGGGTAGAGTACTTCGGGAAGTACTAGAGCGCGCGGTGTATGTGTGAGTTGTGTCGAGGGTATGGGTCTAGTCGGCGTATTGCTGATATAACGGCAAATCGCACGACTAGTCGTTGGTCAGGAGCACAACAAGTAACACAAACAACGTCTATTAAAATCTCTAACTTTATTTATTAGAAGAGAGTGAAGTGCTCTCAACAGAGTCTACTACTCGAATGAATTTGAAGTACAGAATGTCTGGTCTTATATATACTTATGTACAGTAAAGAGACTACAAACTAAATGTGAATTTTGGTGAGCGATGACTGCAATCTGGGCTCACGTCTGGGTGAAGGTCGAGAGCTGCTGAAGGCTGACAGTCATCGGATTGTGTGTACTTTGAGCGCTGACTTAGGATTAAAGGATTTTAATGTTACTTAATTTTAAATGTAAGTTTTTAATTATAGTTAAGGACTGCATATACACTACTGTGTAAATACTGTATGCAGGTTAATTTAATAACTATTAAAAATTTGGCTTAACTCATTTATTATTTAGAGAGTTTAGCTTAAATTTATTAAAGACTATACAATAATTAGTAAAATGAACAAAATATTTTAATTAATTTTTAAAATGTTGAATGTTTTATGTTTATGTTATATATACAGTATATATTGATTATTATAATTATTTAATTATAAGTATTTAATAATTAATTAATAATTAACTATTAATAAATTATTATTTTTAAAAACTCAAATTTACTTATTTAGCAATTATTTGATTGTATGATTTAGTTTATTGCTAGTTTTTATTTTGTAAAATGCTAGATGCTAGAATTTGCAAGATAAACGAAAATCTATACAAAATTACAAATACAGTATTACGAAGATATTACTGTCATAAATATACTGTAGATTCAATACAAATACTTAATCAATGTATAGCTACACACACGACGACCCGGAATACAAACATATCAAATACGTAATGAGTGATCTGCCCAATGAGGCCGGCGCCTGGTATCTGCTGTGGGATACGTCGCCGCTGTTCAGATGGTTGGACCGAAAACGGGTCGCGAATCACAAGAAACAGTACTACCATCTAATCGACATTATCATGCATAAACTGCGCGACCATTACGCCGAATACTCGCCCGAAATCGAGCGCGACTTTTGCGATGCACTCATCGGCGCGAAGAACGAGGCGCTAAGTGAGCGCAAGGG
>JAQIXC010002149.1:0-11746 GCA_034697605.1 Metabelba pulverosa
AGATGGTAAATAATGGTATGTGTATTTTGTTAATAAAAAATCATTATACATTTTATCTGTTATTATTTGCACATTAAAAAAGTTATTTTATTTGAAAATTTTGCATGGCTAAATATTTAATTATTACAGTAATTAATATAATTTTCTCTAAATTATAACCATTAATAACTGTAACCATAAATATAAAAATTAGAATATGCATAAATGTTATTATAACTAAATTATTTGCGTTATAATGCGTTGTTATTATTACATTTAAACTTAATATTTTTTTTATAAACATATTACACCTACTCATAATATATGTATTGCAGACGTTAACGCTTACCGCAATCAAAACGAGTCGAAAATGTTAGCCGAATTGGACCACAAATATGTGGTTCAGTACAATAACAGCTGGTTGGAGGACGGGCATATATTTATCCAGATGGAATTATGTCATGATAATCTCAACAACGTGTTAAAAGTAAAATCAATTTTGTTTAATATAAACACGGACATTTCGATTGACTCGAAATCGGTTACTAACATCTTACATCCGATAGATTACTTTATTACTACGGAATTACTAATCGAGATACTTGAAATTGCTAAATATTTGCATGAGCTCAATGAGCCGATAATTCATCGTGATATTAAACCACATAATATTCTAATTACGTATAAACAACCAAAAATACGCTTTCTAAAATTTTGCGATTTTGGACTGGCTGTTAAAAAGCGCATTGATATAAAGTCGGAAGAAGTAACATGGTACTCGACTGTCGGCAGTCCCTATTATATGGCGCCCGAAGTAGAGAATGGCCGCTACGACGAGAGGGCAGATGTGTACAGCGTGGGTCAGATAGCACAGAAGCTATTTTATATGCATAAGTATGTAAAATTTATAAGTATATTTTATTTATGGAGTCTACATAATTTAATTGATTTATTTTTATTTATAAATAGTTGTAATATGCAACATGGCACAAGTTTGCATTTGAAGTATAAAAAGATAATTAATGTAATCAATCAAATGCTTTGCCGGCGTTATACTACACGACCGACCAGTGCTGACGTGTGGCGATTTGTAAAGGAATGGCGGGTCGACAGCGGAGAGTTGGGAATAATTGAGCAAGATACTTCAATGATTGATGCAATGTCCAATTTTTATAATAACTTTTTTATTCAATTTTTCAGTGCTAAAATACACCGGTTACTAAATCAAACTAGTTTTTGTTGAAAATAAATTAATATAAATATCATTGATAAAATAATAATGTAGATTAAGAATTTGCAAAATAATTACGGAATTAAATAAATTGTCATTTTCATTTATTAAATAATTTATTAAATGCTAAATTATAGTATTTAAAAACTGTTGTGCGTTTAAAAACAGTTTGTTGCATGATAATTATTATTTTTATAAAATTTTATAAGTATAAAATTTTTAAAGTTTATAACTTAAATAAAATAATATTTACGTTTAATTTATTTTCAATTATATATTTTTATGTTAATTAATTTAATATCAATTTGTAAATATTGTATAATAAAATATTTATATGACATCTTCAATATATACACTATACTATTACTAATATCTATTTCAATTTACTGAAATCATATAGTTATATGATTTTATTGATAACAGTTTTATGTCCATCAAATAAACAAGTGGAATTTTTTTTTATTAAAGTACAATTTAATTGCATAAATAAATTTCGGCTAAAAACGATATAATTATGAATAATATTAAAATAAAATAATTATTGCGTGTAATTATTGTTTTAAAATAAATAAAAACAAATATAAATTTTTAAAATATATTAAAAATTTATATTTAAATTAATTTTTATAAAATATAATTTTGTGTTGTGTTTTTAATTTTAATAAAATATTATTATTATTTAAAATTTCATTTGTTATCTGATATACAAACTACATCTAAATATAAATTATTGTATTACAATATATAAAATATACCACATTGTATAGTGCTGCCTTGGTTTATATTATTTTCATTTTAATATAATATTTAAACAGTTAGTTTTCTACAATAGAAAGAAGTATAGCATTTTTATTAAATGAATTTATGAAATTATCTAATCAAATAAATGCAATAGCAATAAAATGTTTTATACAGGATATATTACTTAATGAATCAACAATATACTTGCGTCAAAATTATCTATTACAATCTATCCTCGATTTAGAAGACTCCGATATAAGGGAATTTTGATATAAGAGACAAAATTTCGCTGCTGCGATAGCTAAATTTAGTACGGTTTATTTCCTCGATACAAGAGAATAAATTTAGCCGCACCGATGAGTTATTTATATCGAGGATAGATTGTAGTACATTTAATATTTCCAATTATTTAAAAACTATATTTTGCTGCTAGTTGGAATATAATAATTATATATACCTATTCTTTGTTAACAATCAAAGGTATTAATAAAAATATTGTAAAATATAGTTTATATATAATATTAAGAGTTTTATGATTTAACGATATTATATTGTTATACTACATTATTTATTGCTTTATTTTGTAACTATTTTTAAAAGATAATTAATGCAATATTATATTTTGCGATAAGATTCTCTACGTCTTTTTAAATATATTAAGATAATCACTATATAGTAATTGAATGTAAAATGTACTCTGTACATAATACGGTATACCGTATATTATTTTCACAAATATTACATATGTTTATCACTTATTTGTTTATATTAAATGGTTATTTTCAACTAATAAATATTTGCCAATTGAAATTTGTAGTATTATATATTATTAGTTATAACTTAAGTTTAAATTTATAATAAAATTAATAACATTGTAAATAAATATGATTGGTATAAGTTGTTCATTTATTGTTTGCTATTCACATAATAGAATTTTATCAAACTAGATTGTTTTATAAATACAAAAATTAAACATAACAACACTGTATAAAATCTGTGAATTTATAATATTATTATATTAAATAATACATTTACAATTTATATTTTGATTATTTAGGATATCTATTAAAGGCAATCATAAACATTCAACTAATTATAATTGTACATTGTTTCACGTGTCCGTCTGAAACCGAATTAAATGGATGTTATTGCATATTTTATGCCAAAAAACTAGTCTGTATTTCGGCGGGACTGCCAAATCTTCAAGCAACTACATTTTTCGAAGACATATATTTGAAACAAGTACAAACTACGACTGTCTCGCTTGAAAAACTACAAACTAATCATCTCACTCTTAATAATGTAGCGGTACTTGATGTACCGGCGCTTCTGCATATACTACATGGCATTAAATTTAAAATATTAACTTCGCTTGAACTTAGCACGCCACTTTTTGATAATTTTATTAACAGCAATTTTGCCCCGGACCAATTGTTTGAAGTAAATATTATCGGATATCAAGATGTAAATTTAGAATATGTAAATATTTTTAAACATGTTAATAAAATAGCCGTTCAGGCATCCACCGATAAATCACTCGAGAGTATCGGTTCAAATACGTTCACCCCATGCGACCAATTGCAAAATGTTGATTTACACGGCAATCGCATTTATAAACTAGACAAAGATAGTTTAATATTTAATTCACCATATAAAGTGCGCGTAGATTTATACAACAATCAAATTCGTGAGATTGATCTAAATTATTGCAATCTTCGTAATAATAATTATAATAATGGTCGGATTTTTCTAGACTTAGGTAACAATTACATAGAAACATTATCGGAGGAGAGTTACCGAATATATAGTTATAATACATCAAAAGTGGTAATCAATTTAAGTTTAAATCCGATTTATTGCGATAAACGCGTCGTTTGGGTGTTTGCCGAAGACTTGCGACCGTCGATCGCCGACCACTTGTTGGGCGTGAAGTGCGTTAATAAAAATAATCGAAATTTGTTTGATCTGACGTACGACGACATTATGGATACGACTGAAGACATACCGATTATTGGTACCACAACTGCGATGAGTACTACGAGTGATGACGTGACAATCGACACAATACCCACTACAACAACCCAGTCATTCATTAGCACCGGCAGCCCTATTGTCATTACACAAACACCGATTATAACTGTTCAAACTATAACGAGCACACCGACCACTATTTATTTACCAAGCACAATATTTGAATTGTCAAACACGACGAAATTACAAAACACATCGCAATCATCAAGTACATTAAGCCCAACAGGTTCTACAGTAACAATTAATAATTTATCTAGTGACATTAACAAAGTAGCATGGTGGATATATTTAGCATCAATTAGCGGTGCACTATTCGTCTTTGTGATTTTGTTATATCTTATTTATAAATTTGTGCGTAAATATATGATTGTAAATATTTTAAAATTTATTTATGTGCCATATATTAGCAAAATATCAAAAGAAAACTCAAACTCAAGCGCAAATCAAATTCGATCTGTGCTTAATACAATCCAAATACAACCTGCTACTAGCGCTAACCAAGAACTACCTGCTTCTGGCGCTAACCATGTATTACCTGCTACTAGCACTAACCAAGAACTACCTGCTACTAGCGCCGACCAAGACCTACCTTGTACTTACGCTAATCAAGAACTACATGTTACTGGCGCTAACCATGCATTATATGCTACTGGCGCTAACCAAGAACTACCTGCTACTAGTGCCGACCAAGACCTACCTGGTACTTACGCTAATCAAGAACTACTTACTACTGGCGCTAACCATGTATTACCTGCTACTGGCGCTAACCAAGAACTACCTGCTACTGGCGCTAACCATGCATTATATGCTACTAGCGCTAACCAAGAACTATCTGCTACTAACGTTAACCATGGATTACCTGCTACTGGCGCTAACCAAGAATCACCTGCTACTAACGCTAACCATGTATTGTCTGCTACAGGCCCTAACCAAGACCTACCTGGTACTAGCGCAAAACAAGTGCTACTTAATACTAGCGCTAAACAAGTGCTATCTGTTACTAGCGCCAACCAAGAACTACCTGTTACTAGCTCTAAACAAGTGCTATTTGCTACTAGTACCAACCAAGAAAAACCTGCTACTAGCCCTAACCAAGAACTACATGGTACTAGCGGCAATCAAATATTACTTATGATAGAAACAACTATTGAAGAGAATAAAACAGCGTATATTAAATGGCCGTCGCGAATAGATGACGAATACGATATAATTGGTGAGATTGGCGCCGGCGCTTTTGGCACAGTATATAAAGTGCGACATCGTTACGATCGAGAATACTACGCGATTAAAAAGATGATTAATAATGGTATGTGTATTTTCATAATAAAATTGTTATATAATTTTTTAAATTAATTTATTTATTACATATAAATTATAATTTACGCATTAGACATAATAATTAATTTTAAAAATTTGCATGATTACATATTTACCTAGTACAGTAATATATTATTTTGTAAATTTTTCAAATACAAAACTACTATTTTACACAATGTAATTTAGCGATAGCTATGAAAATCCTTGATATGTATTTGTTCACTAGTATATTACATAGTTTGTCACAAAGTATATAAAACTATTATAAAATTTGTATAAATTTTATAACTCTAAATTCTAAATTAAACAATTTTAATTAATTTTATATTCTCGATAAAATTTAAAATTAATCTTAAATATAATTTTATATTGTAATGGCTTTGTATAGCACTATTATATTGTGCAGTTTTGCGATAAAGTAGTCAGATTAATCAAATTCTATTATTTGTGTGTTATAATTAATTCATCTAATTTGTCCATGCGTAATTATAAAGTTGTATTTTAAAATATTATAATATAATATAAAATAATATTATCATTCATTGTTATATAAAAATGTGTATGAAAATATGTGCAAATATTTACGTTATAATGTTTAAGTTAATTTATAAAAATTGTACATTTCTAAAATATGCATTGTAGACGTCAACGCCGACCGCAATCACAACGAGTCGAAAATGTTGGCTAAATTGGACCCCAAATACGTGGTTCAGTACAACACCACCTGGTTAGAAAACGGAACTATATTTATCCAGATGGAATACTGCCATGGAAATCTCAACGACGTGCTAAAACAAAAATCGATTTTGTTTAATATTATACCTGATTTATCAATTGACTCAAATTCGGTTAATAACATCTTACATTCAATTGATTATTTTATCACGAGCGAACTATTAATTGAGATAATTGAAATTGTTAAATATTTGCACGAGCTCAACGAGCCGATAATCCATCGCGATATTAAGCCGCATAATTTTTTAATCAAATATAAACAGCCGAATATAATGTTTTTAAAAATTTGTGATTTCGGACTGGCCGTTAAAAAGCGCACTGATATAAGGCCGGAAGAAGTAACATGGTACTCGACTGTCGGCAGTCCTTACTATGTAGCGCCCGAAGTAGAGAATGGCCGCTACGACGAGAGAGCCGATGTGTACAGCGTCGGTCAAATAGCACAGAAGCTTTTATATATGCATAAGTATTTAAAGATATATTTAAAACTATTGTGTACTTTTGTAATGTACTACTGTGTATTTTAATTATTGTATTTATTAAATTATAGTTGTAATATGCAACATGGTACCACTTTGAATTTAAAGTATAAGAAGATAATGCAAGTAATCAATCAAATGCTTTGCCGGCGCTATAGGAACCGACCGACCAGTGCTGACGTCTGGCGATTGGTAAATCAATTGCGAGTCGACAGCGCAGAGTTGGGGATAATTAAGCAAGACACTGCCATGATTGATGCCATGTCATATTTTCATGATACGTTTTTTATGCAATTTTATAATGCCAAAATACGCCGGTTATTGAATCAAACTAGTATTTGTTAAAATAAAATAATATTATTGCTACTAAAATACAGTTTTAAATTAAACTGGTAGTTTTAATACAATTATTTGACATCATTAAATTATTTTTTTGTTTAACAAGGTACTATAAACAGAAGAGTACAATATATTATAAAATTATTTGCCGTATATTTGTGCTGTCGTAATAAAAGTGTTTGCAATTGTTCAAACGGTGCTAAAAATATTTCGATTTCAAGTCAAAAAATTTAAACTGTATAAAGGGTCCGTCAGATGATGTTGCGCATTTGGTTTCTGAATAACTTTACAAACTTAGAAAATAAAATAATTATGTAATAAGTATATTAAAATTTCATCAACCTATTTTTTTCTGAATACCGAATTATAACATTTTCACAACGTCATTTATGGGAATTCGGGACATATGCAAAGGTCATAGGTCACGCCTGAAGAGCCAGAGGTGAATTTAATATGGATCTTAACGATTAAGAATTGCTCTTTAATATGATGCATACAACTTTGAAATTGAATCAATAATTCCAGAGGTATATATATGCAAAGTTTACAAATTATAATGCAAAGTTGCCATAGGAATTTAAACCACTGAGTACCCGCAATTTATCATGCTAATTAGATAAAATACCTCAAGATGAACAACATTTGTATGCGTAAAAATTTTACATGGCAATTAGTTCACCCGCTAGAGGGCTCTACAGTATGTAATTTCAAACTTGTAATATATGACATATATACATAGAATCCTAGTAATTCAGTTAATTCAGTTATTTGGGAACTAAAATGTTTATCACTTATGCATTCTATTTATAAAACAAATTTAACATAACAAATTTAATTATTTTATATGTTGCTATATTCCTTTGGTTTCAATTACAAAATTTGTTATGTAACAAAATAAATTAAATGTTGTAATGCATACATAATTTATAAAATTGAATTATAAGTATTAAATTTATTATTAAGCCAGGTATTTGTATTTTCAAAGTTACACAGCTACCAATAAATATAGAATACTTATTATTATACTGTATATGAAAAAAAAATTATCTAAAATATTATAAAATTTTATCTTTAATAATTTATTTATTAATAACCGTATAAGTCGGTCATACGCTGATAGAAAAGTAGTCTGACAAGTTTTCACAGTTTACACAGTAGGCTATCTTCTATGCACTACACTCTCCACTCTATACTCGTCTGCCCTTTGCTCTTACGCATACATTGCTAACCAGTTTTTGATAGAAGATAGCCTACTGTGTAAACTTCTCAGATTACTTTTCTATCAGCGTATGACTGACTTATACGGGTATGCCATTTTAGTCACAAAAAAAATCCAAGTAACTTGTCTGGTTATTACGTAAAAACATTAATTCAAGTTAGCATGTTTCAATGTTACCATTTGGTAAAATAATGTGGTAATAATTTCACTAATATAAAATTTGTACCATATAGAGGTAGTGTACATTACATTAATCACGAATTTATATGATTAAGTTAGCAATAGTTTAATATCCATCAAAATAAAAATTATTATTATTGTAATAAAAGAGCAATTTTTATTGTTGTAGAAGTAAATTTTTGTTAACCAAGTTATAATTATGTATAATATAAAGTCAAATTAACTTAATGCGTAAATATTAATATAAAATAAATATTATTTATAAAATTGTTGTTAATTTTAACATTTATTATTATTAAATTAAATATATATTTTGTACATTTTAGTTGTTTTTTATAAATATTAAGCTTAACATAAATTTATAAAGTGCAATAAATATTGTGATAAATTTAAAATTGTAATTATTGTTTAGAATAACTAATTTACCAAAATTTATAATAATTTTTATATTTGTATTATTAGTAAAAATGAAATAATTTTCTAAATCTATTTTTATAATGCACAATAAATACAATCATAAACTGTATATTAATTTACAAAGTTAAGAATGCAATCAAATATAAATGGTATTTATTAATAGTTTATTAGTTTAATATATTTATAAATTTGATTATTAAAATATATAATTGTTAAATATAAAATAATTATGTATATATAAAATCTTATTTAAAAATTATATGTAAAAATTTACATTTTATATAACGTAATTATTTTAATATATTTATTTATTTAATATAATTATGGTTATTTAGAAAATATTTTCAAAATACTAATAAGCATGCAACTGGTATTAAATATACATGGCATTTCCTTTACGTGTCCACCGGATTACGAATTGAATGAATGCGAATGTGACAAATGGGCCAAAAGTTTGAACTGCACGGCAACAGGTCTACAGTCGCTGCAAACAAGTAAATATTTTAAAAGCGTCTATCTAAAATAAGCAATTAGAGCAGACGACATGTTTGCCAATATACTAACTGACAAACTTATATTGGCGGAACTAGCTGTAATCAAGCCGCAAATGCTACTTAATGTTTTTAAAAGCATACAGTTTACCACACTAACTCTGTTCAACATTAGCAAAACTATAATGGATAATTTGTTAGATAGTAGATTTCACGCAGGGGAACTCATACAGATTATTTTTATTGGAGATCCATTCGATACTCTCAATTTTGCCAATATATTTATAAATGTTAATATAATTAATATTCGGCCATTAGGCGAGAAAATTCTCGAGTCACTCAGCCTGTATTTATTTCAGCTCTACGATCAATTGCAACTCGTTGATTTAAGCAATAATCGCATAATTACGATTGGTAAAAATAGTTTAATGTTTGATTCGCCGCACGACGTGCATGTTGATTTAAGCGACAACAACATTAAATATGTTGATTTGAATTATTGTAATCTGCGTAATGAGCAAGGTGGTGTCTTTTTGAATTTATACAAAAATTACATAGATACAATATTGGAAGAGAGTTATCGAATATATAGTTATAATACGTCGAAAGCGGTCATCGATTTGAGTTCAAATCCGATTGTATGCGACGTACGGGTCGTTTGGGTGTTTGACGCCGAGGCCTGGCCGTCGATCGCCGACCACTTGCTGGGCGTGAAGTGCGTTAATATAGATAATCGCTATTTGTTTGATCTGACGTACGACGAGGTTATGAATGTGACCGAAGTTACAGCGATTATTGGTACCACAACTGCGATGAGTACTACGAGTGCAGTCGTGACAACCGACGCAATACCCACTACGACAACCCAGTCATCCGTTAGCACCGGCAGCTTTATTGCCACTACAAAAACACCGATTATAACTGTGCAAACTATAACCAGCACACCGACTACCATACATGAACCAAGCACAATTTTTGAATCACCAAGCACATCGCAATTACCAAACACATCGCATTCATCAAGCACAATTAGCCCAATAAACTCTACTGTAACAACTAAAAATTTACAAAGTGACATTACCAAAGGAGCATGGTGGATTTATTTAGCAACAGCTAGCAGTGCACTGATCATCTTTGTGATTCTGTTATTCCTTATTTATAAATTTGCGCTTAAATATATCATTGTAAACATTTTAAAACTTGTTTATTTACCATTTCTTGGCAAAATATCAAAAGAAAACTCAAACTCAAGCGTCAATCAAATTCGATCTGTGCATGATGGTATACAAGCAATATATAGTACTAGCGCCCACAAGCACTACATGCTATTGATGACAATCAAATACTACCTGCGACTTGCGCTAATCAAATGTTATTTCACCCAGACAATATCGACGGTGTGAATTTCAAAAGTAATGTAATAGCAAAATTACGAATAGATGATTACGAAATAATCGGCGATGCGATCGGCGCCGGCGGCTTTGGCACCGTCTATAAATTCCGATATAAGTTTGACCATGCTTATTACGCGATTAAGAAAATATAAGAAAATGGCATGTTTATTAACTACATAAAATTTAACATAACTTATTAATTAACTATTAACTAATATTAATTATTAACTAAAAATTTTTTAAATTATGCATTGCAGAAACGAATGCGCACCGATACCAAAACGAGTGGATACTGATGGCCGAGTTAGACCACAAATATGTAGTGCAGTATTACACCTCGTGGCCAGAAGATGGTCATATTTTTATACAGATGGAATTTTGCCCGGATAATTTAAATAACGTGTATAAAGACAAAATGCATCTTGTTTAATATGAACCAATACATTTCAGTCTGTATAAATTCCGTTAATAACGTTTTACATCCAATTGATTATTTTATCACGACCTAATTGCTGATTTAGATCATTGAGATTACCAAATATTTGCATGGCTTAAAAGAGCCAATAATTCACCGTGATATTAAACCGCACAATATTTTGATCACGTATAAACAAACAAATATACGCTTTTTAAAATTGTGCGGTTTTGGTCTGGCTATCAAAAAGTGTAATGATATAAAAGCGGATGAAGTAACATGGGTACTCGACAAATATTGGTAGTCCGAAGTATCGGAATATTGGTAGTCCGTAGAGCTATATGGCGCCCGAAGTAGAGAACGGCCGCTACAACGAGAGGGCCAATGAGTACAGCGTTGGTAATATTGCTCAGAAATAAATCAGAATAATTGTTTTTGAATGCGTTTAATTTAAATATTGTACATTAATATTTGTTTTTATCTATTTGTATAAAATATTAACGTAAGCAGTAAATAAAATATTAATTTTATCACAAAGCATTAACTATTAGATTTGAGTACTCAAATTCGATATAGAAATTTTGATAATTTTATAAAGTCTAACTATATTAAAATTAATATTGATTAAATTAAGTAAAGTATTAATAAATATTTTGAAAAATAATATTTACACATTTTAAATATAACATAAATATAGTAATAATATAAAACAAAATTAATTTTTGTTTTCAGCAGTTATCAAAATAAGTTGTTATTATATATGTTGTTACATTTAGAT